>JAQIXT010000365.1:0-39836 GCA_034700445.1 Stenotaenia linearis
CCCCCCAAAAAAAAAAGATTTAAAAAAAAAACGAAAAAAAAACAACTGTAAAACAAAGAAAAGAGGGTAAAAAGTACAATATAGTTGACAAATACCTTAATTTCACTTATACGGTTTTTTTCAGCTGCAGAAGCAATTAAAATTTTCTCCGAGATCGATGTGCTGGATGTAGAAACCGGCATTTGGGCTAATTGAAATGTTTGTTCCTCAGACAGCTGAATAACAGTAGGACGCGCTCGACGAGAACTCGACGCAGAAATATTAGAATTGGTCGTTGAAGTTAGACTTTGAGGATCAAGTGTCTGAAGCGAGTCTTCACTGGACGGTGTTACAACTTGATGGATACGCACGTGACGTTTACAATGAGCTACCGTTCGGAATGATTCAGGACAATAAATGCATTTGAAGGGTCTAAAAGAAAAACAAATCAGAATAACAAATTATATAAAACCCGTTAGAATTAAATACCTAACACTTGTGTGGATCATCATGTGACGAGTAAGAGATCCATTAGTGGTAAAGCTAGCTTGGCAGGTGTGACATTTGTAATCTTTCGAACCGGTGTGCGTCCTCAGATGAGCTTTAAGCACACCGGTCGAGCCAAACATACGACTACAGTGAGTGCATTTGTACGGTTTTTCTCCCGTATGCGATCTGATATGTTGTTTTAAATGACTCGATTTTTTGAAAGCTTTGTTACAAAAACCACACCTGATAAAAGAAAATTTTTTAAGTAAATAATTTTCTTTAGTTATCACTCCAATTTCTTACCTGTATAACCGTTTGCCACCTTCTCTCATCTCTGGAACATTTTCTTGCTGTTCTTGTTCTTGACTGGACATCATCATATCATTCTGTTGTCCCTCCATTATTTCTACTGTTTCTCGTTGATTAAGTAAAGAGTTCATATCACTTGCATTAATAGCACCATCTTCCGTAGTTTCGTGATTGGGAGGAAACGAACCATTTAATCCCGCGATATCCAACGAACTTGATAACTGATCGGCCTAAAAACATTTTAAAAAATTAATATATCTTAATAATACTCAAATTTTCATGTTAATTCTCAACTGACCTGCAGACTAAACGTATTTGCACTAAACTGTTCAAAAGCTTGAGTGAAAGCTTGTTGTTGTTCTAATGCAAAAGACTGAGCCGTCGAAATCGATGCTTGTCCTATATTTTCGTGCTGATCACCGAATACTTCTTGCGTAAATGTTTGTTGCAAATGTTCGAAATTGGTCTGTGTTGGATAAAAGAAAATAGTAAAATCATTGCTTTAATTTTAACAGTTGTGTATTACTTGAGCAAGTGTATTGTGCAATCCAGTCATGTTATTCTGACGAACTGCTTGTTGAACATCAGCCTGAACGAGTACGGCATTTTCACTTCCGGCTGCTATTAATTCGTTCGTTTCACCTGTGACAGTTGTTAGATCTGCACTGGAGATTGTTGTTGTTGTAACGTTTTCGACATTTTGTTGATTTTCACTAACTGGATGAGTGGCCTTCATAATTGAATTTACATTATTATTTATTACAATTTTAACATAATCAGTTCAATAAATTAAATACTATACCTGAAAAGCTAATTCGTGTTTATGCGTTTTCATGTGTTTCTTGCAATTTACTGAGGTTTTAAATGTTTTTTGACAATAAGGACACATAAACGGTCGAATTTCACTGTGAATCGACATATGGCGCTTTAGGCTTCCATTTGTAGTAAATGAAGAATCACATATTAAACACTTGTATGCTTTTACACCACTGTGTGTTCTCATATGAGACTGAAATGAAATAAAACAAAAATTATAATAATAAAATTAAAAATAAAAGAACAAAAATATACAAACCTTTAACACGCCACTCGAAACAAAAGAGCGTAAACATTGCGGACAACGAAAAGGTTTTTCTCCTGTATGGGATCTAACATGCTGCTTGAGGTGACTTGACTTTTTGAAACCCCTTGAGCAAAATTGGCAACGATACGGCCGCTCCATTCCCCCGGTTACTGACACTATTTCATTGTACGTATTACTGTTTCTCGACGGAGGCTGGAGCAGTCCTGATTCCGTAATCAAAATTGGTTCTTGAAGCTGAACATCAGGAATTGGAACTTGACTTTTAGGAATTCGTCTGGGAAGTCGTCGTGGTTTCCGAGGTTCGTTTTCTTTGAAATGCGTCATTATGTGGCATTTGCGATGTCCAGAAGTTCGAAATCTTTTATCACAATGGGGACAGTCAAAGGGTTTCGCACCCGTGTGTAATCGTAAATGTACTTTTAAGCTGCCTTGTGTTGAAAACAATTTATCACACACATGACACTTAAATGATTTTACGCCTGTATGAGTCCGCACGTGTGCGGTCAGAGTACTGTTAACAGCAAACGAACGAAAACATTGCATACATTTATATGGTTTTTCGTGTGTATGAATTCTGATATGTCGCACTAAATCACTGGGTTTTTTGAACTCTTTGCTGCAATACATGCACTGATGCCAAAACACACCACCAACTTTTCGTATAATGTATTTTTTTAGGGAACCCGTTGCTTTGTCTGCCACAGTCGTTGTTCCGGATGAGTGACGAGATGAGTTTTTCCGATTTCCTTTAACCGTTCGTTTATCGGTGACACCACTGTTTTCCAACGCTTGTTGTAGAATATCTGCATTTGCTTGACTGGCATCATCTCTCATCTTTAAAAAAAAATTTTTCTTATCTATTCTCATTTACTTCGTCTTAATATTAAACTTTTACCTGTTCTTGCATATCATTGTCATTTGGTTCTCTTTCTGACATGTCTAATAACTGTTGAAGAACTTCTTTAACAACTTTATTAGTTCCTGTTCCTGGTTTCCTAGGTTCGTTTAATTCTGCAGACTCCGAGTCTTGCTGTTGCTGAAATTTAAACACTTTTGATAAGATTATCTTATTTTTATAAATAACTTGTAAAAATAAACCTCTAAATCTTCTGGAGTCAGACCAATATTATCTTCTGAATGCATCCGACTTAAATGAGCATTTAAACTCCCCAATTTACGAAATATACAACTGCATTCATCACACTGAAACATCGGTTGATCTTTGTCTTTAGTTATAGTGTGCACCCGCTGAATGTGAGCTCGTAAATTTCCTTTTTGCGAAAACGCAGCTGGACAAAATTCACACTGATGAGGCCTCTCACCACTGTGTTTAGTCATGTGAATTTGTAATGCACCTTTCTGATTAAATGCCTTATTACATTGATTACATTTATAAGGACGTTCACCTATAAAACAAAAATTCTTTAGTATTCGCATACATTTATAAGAAAATTTAATTTCTCTACCTGTATGAATTCGAATATGTCTTTCTAATTGGCTTGGTTTTTGGAATGTTTTGCCACATGTTTCGCACGTGTGAGAAAAATGTGTTCTATCTATATTCCGCTTGTACGTTCTATGTGAAAGTGAAGCTCTGAAATGAAGTTTTAATTCAGTTACTTGATTGCAACAATTTTCAACAAGAAACTTACTTAATTCGATAATGAACTTTCATGTGATCACGTAAAATTGATGATTTATTAAACTGTTGCGAACATTGACGACAAGAATATGTCCTACTATCAATCTCATTTTGTTTATGAGTCTTTAAATGTCGATCTAATTGTAACTGAAATAAGATAAACATTGATTATCATTCTTGAGATCGCAATTTAAAATGAAATTACATACTTGAGTATCAAATTCATCACCACATTCAGGACAAACAACAAATTCTTCTTTTTCGTGAAGCATAATGTGTGCTTTTAAACTAGCAACACGAGAAAACGTTTTGTGGCATTCTGGACAAGTAGGATCATCTAGATTGTGCGTTGCTTTATGAAGAATTAAGTTGCTTTCCAAATTATAAGATGCAGAACACTCATCACAGCGAAATGGTTTGTCATCTACATGAGTTCGTTGATGGCGTTGATACTGATTCCATTTCGTAAATACTTTGTCGCACATATCACATTTGAATGGACCCTACATAATAAATCATCCTTAAATAAAATTCGGTAAATAAATATGAATTTATACCTTTCCAATTGGGGGCTGAACGTCTGACAAATCAATTTGGTTTTGTTTTTGAGTATCTAGAAACCTTTTCTCCGTCATCTCGTCGCTCAATCTTATTTCGCTGTTTCCTCCAAACAAATTCGCTTGAGCAGCTTGTGTCAAGACAGCCATCTAAAAAATAAATTTATTTAATTAGAAATTCTTCCGATGTTTTGGTAATGGCAATTTACCTGTGACGGATCGAGAAAAACGGTTCCAGATCCATCTGGTCCAGTGGCTATAACTAGTCCTGAAGTAGTTGGAATAGTTGTTGCGCCGATAATTGTACCATCTCGAAGAATAGGAACTCCTAAATAACTTGTTGTTGTCATTCCATCTCCTGATAAAACTGGTAAAGTGACAATTGTGCTTCCTGACGACGACAGCGAACCAGCAGTTGGAACCGTGGTTAGTGTTTGCGTATTTAATTCCATGTTGCTGGTGGATAATTTGCGTTTGAATTTTAATATCTAGTATTAAACAATTTGCCAACTGTTCCAGTACTGTTGTTAGCAAAATATCTGAAAGAAAAAATTAAATTATGTAGAAAAGTTTAATAATTAGAGCATGCTTCAGCTTCAGTAACCCTCTTTCACTTTGTTTAAACATTTTTCATAAATTTTCTATTAAACAATTTTGTATTAAAAATTACATTTGCAAATGCATGTAATAATAAAGGGAAAGCACTGAAATTCAAAGTTAAATGCTTTAATCAGTGAAATAAAAGCGTACACAATAATAAAATTATATCGATTCATTCATTTTAAATACGCTTTGGATAGTAAACATTTCTAGTTTAGGCTGCATCAGCTGTAAACACTCTTAACACATCATGTTAGGAAATTTATACTCGTCCTCATAATTGATTCGAGTATCATTCCGCCTTACCAACATTCCACGGCACTATAGTGATCTACATCCGCTCTCTTCTTTGTCCTTTTTACTGACAACTTTTACTAGTGCCGAACGCATCTGCAGATTGGAAACTAATTTTGCAATCGGGGGGTATTACACGTGACCGTTTTAGATGAAATTATAGACGGAATGATGCTAAATATCAAACAAAATGGCGGTGATCAGACGGCAATAACGTCATCAACAAAGTACCCGGATGTTATTTTTTTTCTCTTTGTCTGAAGGGGTGGCATCCATGGTTAACGCTCCTAGGGAGGGGAGGTTGTGACCCGTATGGATGGGATGCGAGGTAACAATCTTCATTTTTTAAATAGATGAAGAAAAAAACGTCAATTTCGATATTTACGATAAAACATTTTTATTTATCATTATTGAAAAAAATACAAAATTTTAATACTCCGGAAATTTAAAAACTTCTAATTTTCCTCAGCACGGCTCTCTTTTCTTTCGCTTTCTTTTTGTGGTTTTGCAGGAGGAGAATCCATTATAGAATCTAAATCTAACATTCCAATTAACTTCTTCTTTCCGAAAGGGGGCTCTCCAATTAATTCGACCATGTCCGAATGATTAAGCACTTCTTTCTTAATCAATGTTTCTGCTATCTAATTTTTTAAAAGAAAAAGACAGGCAAAACCAATTAAAAATTCACTAATTACTTATTTCAACCTAACCAATGTGAGCTTCTCCATATTCGCTTTAATAACGGATTCCGTTTTCAAATATGCTCTAGCAATCAATCTCCTAGCTTCCTACAATTAATAATTTACAAAAAAATTGAATATGTTGAAAATATAATTTTAAAAATCCAAATTTAACCTCATCTATCATGGCAGCTAATTTTTTGCTGAACGGTTTCCTCCCAAAACCTTTTTCATCAGTTTCAGGGAAAGAGACGAGTCCAACAGCTTTATTCATCCCATAAACTTGTACTTGATTATACGCTAACTTCGTAACTTTCTTCAGATCATTTTCTGCACCTGAAAACAAGAAAGCAACAGTTGTTAATATCACATTGAAACACAATAATAAAAACACTCAACCTGAGCTTATTTTGTTGAAGACTAACGATTCGGCCACACGACCTCCTAAGGCCATACACATCCGTTCAAATAACTTATTTTAAAAAAAGAAATTAGTTTCTTTATGTGCTTGTACACTTAATTATTTCTTGCATACTTCAATTTCACTATGCAATTTCTGATCCTTTGGTACGTACTGAGCAAATCCTAACACATTACTGGTCCTTGGTACGATAGAAATCTGAAATTAACCATATAAAATTAAAACAGGATAAATTAAATATTTAACAGTACCTTTAACAGTGCATCGGTGTGCTCCAATAGCCATCCAACTAATGCGTGACCAGATTCGTGATATGCTAAAATTTTTCTTTCTTCTGGTGATAAAACATTACTTCTTTTTTCAGTCCCTGAAAGTTTCCATTTACTCTTAGCAATAAACACATTTTTTTAAAAAAAAATTTATACCTCCAATTACTCGTTCCACTGCATACTCCAAATTTTCTAAACCAACTGTTGATTGCTTGGTTCTAGCGGCGTGCAGTGCAGCTTCATTACAAAGATTAGCTAAATCCGCTCCTATGTGGGAAAAGAAAATCGAGTCATTACGTAATTATGCTAAATTTATAATTAACGTACCACTAAAGCCAGGAGTAAGCTGGGCAAGTCGATGCGAATAAGTCTCTGGAGCATGCTGCAGAGTAATTGGTTTTAAATGTTGCTCTATAATTTCCTTCCGTTCTTCAAGGTTAGGCATATCGATGAGAATATGTCGGTCAAATCGACCCGGCCTCAAGAGTGCCTAAGAATGCTTTTATTGTAATACGTCATCACAACTTAGTTCATTTTTTGGGCTCACTTTATCGAGTACTTCAGCCCGATTTGTAGATGCTAACATTATGACACCTTCCTTAGTTGCCATACCTAAATAGATGTATAAAATTAATTCCAGTTTCTGAGCAATTTTCTGTATTTACCATCTAATTCGACTAGTAACTGATTCAACGTTTGTTCTTCTTCGCCGGTCAGACCTTCAAAATTTCTGCAATATTAAATAAAATAATACCAATTTAATTTTTAGTAAAAAATTATAATTACGCTGAACTCCGTTTCCGTCCAATGGCATCAATTTCATCTATGTAAATAATACAAGGCGCTCTTTTTCGTCCCTCTTTAAAAAGATCACGCACACGAGCTGCCCCCAAACCTATAAAAAAGTTTTCATTAAAAAAAAACTTTTAAAACAATAGATTTCTTTAATTTTTTACCTCCAATCATTTCCACAAATTCAGGTCCAGCCATCGCTAAAAAAGGTACCCTAGCTTCATTTGCAACTGCTTTAGCTAAAAGGGTTTTGCCACACCCAGGTGGACCCAGTAATAGGGCTCCCTTCGGTACTTTGGCACCTAAAACCTTTAATTTTAATAGCGAAAATATTTGATTTTGATATTTGGTTGCGAATAACAGACTAAATTCAAGAATACCTTATATTTATCAGGATTTTTTAAGTAATCCACAAACTCCATAACCTCTTGCTTGGCCTCTTTTAATCCAGCGACATCTTTAAATCGTATTCCCTTCCCAACTGCTGTTGTGGAGTCAACAATTGTAAATTTAGCTCGAGTAAGTTGAGACTGTTTCAAATTTTTATTAATTTAAATCAATTTTACTTTGAGCAAATAGAACTTCTAATACTCACAAATATATCGATGCTCGGTGGTGTCTTGATTTGACCCGTTCTGAACATAAGTAATATCATTAGTGCAACAGCAACTAGTGAAAATAGTAAAAGCCAGGCGCTTTCTTGATTTCGTTCGTAAATAACAGGAATTCCTTTCTCGGGTTTTATTCCTAATTGCTGTTCAGCTTCTCGCAATTTTTCTTCAAATTTTTTCATATCCACAATATTCATGTGGTAAGTTTTATGTTCGATCTTTTTAAAAATTAAAAAAAAAATTAACTATTAATTTATTTTTATTCTTTAATAATAACATTACCTTGCGTCCTTTTATAATAGCACCGTCATATAAATATATAGTCACAAGATCCAGTTCGGGTCTAACAACAATTTCTTCCACCTGACATAATGTTACTAGTTAATACCATAATATATAAATTAACTGACTCTTGAACTTACCTCGCCTTTTGCAAGCATGTGATGTACAAATTCATTCCATGATACGTACCGCATGACTTCGGGCTGATTACTTGTTGGAAAAACTAACGACATAACTGTAATTACAATGTAGGCCGTCATCATCCAGAGAACGGCCTTCGCTAGTAACGACAGCTTTGATTCTTCTTGAAAATATATAATAAAACACTTTTAGTTTAATTTTTTATCTTCTACCTAATTTACAAATTACCATCATCGTCGGGGTCTTTCTTATTTTTATCATCGTCATGCTGTCTTGCGACTGGAGTTGTGTGAAATGCTCGGATGTTTTTCGGTAATTTCAGTAAGCCATGATTTGTTATTAGAGGTGAAGCTGCTGATGTAATAGAGGAACTGAAAAGTTGTTTCGACAACAAGTGCAGTTTTAATGATGAATTGTAACCAGATCGCAACAATAAATTATTAACTGCTCTGAACTCTCTTCTAAACTGAGTGGCAAGCTTAAAAAATAAGTAATATTATTATAAATCTTTTTAAATTTACGAGTTAAACTCACTTTAAAATGCGCCTGAGTCTTAAGAGAATTTTGTAAATTTAAAAAATTTGATCTTGCCAAACACAAATAATTTGAGTGCACTTTCAAGTGCGTGGACGTAAAACGTGAACACATTTTTGTTTCGTGTGAAAAGATAAATGCTATTTACACATTTTCGGAAGAAACTCCGTAAATCGACCGACTCAACTCAAGCAGCCGATTCAACGGAAGTGACGATCGACACGACCTCTTTGCTCTGGACGGAGAACTGTGTAATTTCTGAAATTCTACTTCCTGTGTCGCTGTTATAGCCTAGTCGCCATCTTCGTGTTCGTGGATTAACACATTTTCAGGTTTGTACGTTTATTTAAAATCTTTATTCATCCTTCTTCCAGACTGTTATAAAGCAATCACCTATTGTATTTTTAAAAATTCATAAGTTAAATAGTTATAAAACAGCATTATTTTATTTATAATGTAGTCCGGTGATAATATTTCGCTCGCCGACAATTTGATCTAAATCAATGCTTTCTTATTACAGTGAGCGATGGCGCCGAAAAGAAATAATATGATCCCCAATGGGCATTTTCATAAAGATTGGCAACGATATGTCAAAACATGGTTTGATCAACCCATGCGAAAGAAGCGACGTCACTTGAACCGTGTGAAAAAAGCACGCCGTATTGCCCCCAGACCCATCGGCGGCCTTTTGAGGCCCATCGTCCGTTGTCCGAGTTTCAGGTACAACGCGAGGATACGTGCCGGCCGTGGTTTCACACTGCAAGAACTCAAAGTAACGATAATAAATAACCGAATTGTTTCGAAAATAAAACAAATTTGTGTTTGTAGGCCGCTAAAGTGTCGAGAAAGTTTGCGAGAACTGTTGGTATTGGCGTAGATCAGAGACGTAGAAATAAAAGCGTCGAATCGTTGCAAGCAAATGTGCAGCGATTGAAAGAATACCGTAGCAAATTGATCATCTTCCCGAAAAAGAAGGGCGGTAAAGTCAGGAAGGGAGAAGCAACGGTAAAATATTTTTTTTTCTTTTATTTAAAGACGTATGTTTAATTTTTTTTTTCTTTAATTTTGCAGGCTGAGGAAATCAAAATGGCAACTCAGCTCAAGGGAAGATTGATGCCGATTACCATGGCTCATAAGAAGGAGAAAGCTCGCGTTATTAAGAAGGCCGAGAAGAAATTCTCAGCGTTTACAGCAATTCGTCAAGCGAGAGCTCACAAACGCCTGTTTGGACAACGTCAAAAGCGAGCGAAGGAAGCGGCGGAAAATCCTGACCCTGTTGCTACCAAGGAGAAAAAAGAAAAGAAAGTTAAGGTTAAAAAGGCTGCAAAGTAAATTGTAAGACGAGAATAGTGTAATTAAAAAATGATTTGGAAACATTTATTTTTTAATTCATTCAACATCATACAACGATAAAAGTGATTTGTGCAAAACGTCAACGAAAAAATCAGCATCATCTTTGGTGATACACATCGGTGGTTGAACACGGAAAACCTAAAATCAAAAATGCCATTAATTCCATATTTCACCCATTGTCGAAAATACATTACATTGCCATAGAAACCGCCTTTGCCAACAAGAACTCCCATGTCTTTGCATCTTTCCCACACTTTATTCACTTTCTCAGTATCCAATGGAATTTTTGATTTCTATTTAAAAAATCTAAAATCCAAATCCTGTTTGCATTAATTTAATAGAAATTATACTTTATCTGTAACCAATTCTATTCCAATCATTAATCCTTTTCCTCTGACGTCTCCTACTGCTTCAAACTCATCTCGTAGTTTTGATAATTTGTCGATCATATACCCGCCTAAGCGTCGGCTGTTTTCTTGTAAGCCATCATTCTCAATTACCTGAAAGATTACGAACTGCGCGTTTAAGACACTGCAATTATAAAACCCTTAATTTCTTAACATCAAGCACTGCTGAAGCCACAGTACAGCCTATTGGATTTCCACCAAAAGTATTGAAGTGCAGTGCTGAATTCAGAGAGTTTGCGATTTCCGGAGTTGTCACTAAAGCTCCGAATGGAAATCCATTGGCAACACCTTTAGCCATGGTAACTAATATAAAAATGAATTGCAAAATTTAATACTCAAATCATAAAATTATTAAAAATTTAATTAACCAATGTCAGGGATCACTCCATCAGCCTCGAAGCCCCAAAAATGATCGCCTGTCCTTCCCAATCCAGTTTGAACCTGCCAAATGATATAATTCTAATATGAAAACGACTTTGATTTGTTTAATACTGACTTCATCCGCAATGCAGATTCCACCGTGCTTCCGAATTAGATCGAATGCTGATTTTAGATAATTTTTAGGATATTGTACAACTCCTCCAACGCCCTAATTAAACCAGATGCTTTAAATAATTTATTTACTGTATTTAGTAATTTATGTAACGCACTTGAATTGGTTCGATAATAAACCCAGCAACCTTTTGACTGGGAGCAGAATATAACAAACACTCATGCAATTGATTGATGTATTGCTGTTCTGCAGTACAATTTTCAACTCCACAATCGCAGATTCTGTCTGTCTGCGCAGCCGAATCCCGACAACGTTTACCTCCCCAAACTCCACGGTATACATCAGGATTCATTATCTAAAATGATAATAAAATAATTGAACGCAGGGATTAATCTAATTTTACACTAACATGATGAGTTCCAAACCCATGTGCGAAATTTTGTTTCCAAGAAGACTGAGCTGTTAAACCCATGGTGGAGGGACTTCCACCATGATAAGAATTTCTAAAAATAAATTACAATATAAAATTACTTTCACTAATTACTACTTGGCAGATCCAGTTGTCACTAAACCTTAAAGAAATTATATCAAAATTGCCCGAGTGTAATCGAGCTAGCATCATTGCTAAATCATTTGCTTCTGATCCACTATTAACAAAGTAACAAACCTAATAAATAAATAAAATCTTGTAAAAACTGTTATTTAGTTAATACCATTTTCTACCTTAAGATTACTCGGTAATTTTTTTACTAATTTTTCAGCATATTCATGAATTTTAGGATGCAAATAAATGTTGGTCGTATGCCATAACGTCTGCATTTGCTCAGAAGTAGCACGAGTAACATATCTGAATTATATTTCAATATAAAATAAAAAAATAAAAAAATTGCATTAGAAACGACTCACGGATGACAATGACCAACAGAAACTGTAACTATTCCTGCAAACATATCTAAGTAGCGTCTGCCATGATTATCAAAGAGATACTGCATGTGACCTTGGGTTATCAAAAGTGGCTTGTTGTAATAAGTAAATTGGGAAGGAAATATATTCTCTTTTCTTATTCTAACTATGTCTTCGTATGATGGGCCCTGTGAAAGTAAATTATTATGTTTACTAATTTTAAATTATGGTAAAGCTGAGACTTACTTCATATTTTGATGGTTTAAAATTGCATGCTGGCATTTTTGGAACTTTTGAGTACCATCTTACAGCTGGAATTACAAAAATACACAAAAAGTAACAATACTATAAATTTCATATTACCTTGCAGCATCTGCTTTCGCATTTTGATTAAAATTTGTCTAGAAGAGCTTAGAGATTTCTTTTATGCAACCTTATTCACATCAGCCTGGATAATGCCTCTTGAGGGCAGATCAAATTCTTATCACTGTTCCACAGTTCAATCAGTGTGTGTTAAATTACTTTAACAGGACTTTACATTTTAAATAACAATTTTATTTAGTTGTCAAATACATTGGATGGAAAATCAGCTATCAAAAACTCAACAACCCATTTAACAATTGTTTATTTATTTATTTATTTTTTACTTTTTTTTTTTTTTTAAATTTTGGTAATTAACAATTTATTTGGCTTTTTCCACTTCGCCTTTTCCCAATCGTAAATCAACAGGTTTGTCAAAACCCATTAAATGTCCATATACAGACAGATCTGTAAATTGTTGTGGATCCACAAGCATCGGTTTTCCTCGGACAATGAAAGTTGTCAAAGGCGACTCAACTTCGGGCACAAACACGTCATTGGCACTGAACTCTACTTTTCTCTGATTATTAAAAAATCCGAGTGTAACTGAGGTAAACGATTTCGTATTTGAATTAAAATAAAGTTCCACCACGTAACGTCTTACAATCCAATGAAGAGCAATAGGTGTTAATATTGAATAAGCAGCAATAAACCCACCAATACTCCATATAATCGCCGAACTCGTAGCTATGGATTTGCTCACTAATATCGGCTGGCACATTAAGCCCAAGATACTCGTAGAAAATGAAAACACTTTGATACCTTTCACCATTCGAGTCAATTGACCTTCGTATACTGGCGTCGGTGATGTTGACGATGTATTAGAAGTTACCTATAGATAATTTAAATATGAATCATCGTGTAATCATAATATAAACTCGCTCTATAATAAAATAAACATACACTCTGTTGTGACTGTAACTTCTGTTTTGCTTCCAATGGATATGCATTTAAAGTCACTGACCGTTTAAGCAAAAGCGCCACAGTTTGCTGACGAAATGGAAAAAATTTGCAACTAATTGCAGTCGCAGACCACATCATTACATAGGTAGTCAAGAAAACTAGTTTACTTGCATTAGGCCTTTTTGACTGTTTATAATGCGTGAGAAATTCCCATCTGTAATGTGGCTCCCTCTACATCTGTTTAATCGTTAGCTGGACCCGGATCTGGACTTTTCCTAGTCCGATTAGGACTCTTTTCAGACAAGACTAATCCGAAAAGGCTGTGCAAATAGTCATAACGGTTGTTTTAGTTTATCATGTAAGTTTTAATGTCACTAACATCAAAAGGCCAGTGTAAAAAATCATTTTTTTTTATTTTTGAAACATTGGTCACATTAAACACTGGGCTTTACATTTTCTATTGTAGAATTTCAATGTAATTTCAGTTCCGCAAGACTTTAGTTGATGACCCAAGTCCCAAGAAAATGCTGTGGGTAACAATCCATATTGAAAACGATAATGTGACAAAATTTGTGTCATAGTATCAAATGTTTTTACACAAGTCTCTACAAAACAAAGTCCGGAACTTAAAAAGTCACGAGTTTTCTTAAAACTCTTGTACTTGAATGAAACAAAGAACAACATCAACGACAGTCGGCGATGTAACAGTTGCAGTTAAATGAATGAATGAATCCACTTGACCAATTATGCAGGCAGTAGATCAAAGTCGTCGTTGACATGAACCATCGGAACACTAATGTCATCAATGACAGGGGATGATTTCAGATCGCACGTTCCAGATTCCTTCATTTTCCATTCCCAGTCTAGTTTTTGAACTGCGTGTAGGGATTCTGCTTCATTATGATGACGTAAAAGCATCGCCTCCTAATGAAATTTAAAAAAAATTACAAAACGTTAATTAAATTCATCTTTAAAATCTCACCTTTATTTTTTCCCATTTGTCATCCACATCTTGTAACCATGATAAAAATAATCGCCCATTGTATCGGGTTCGCGCATTTCTCTCTTTTTCCTCCTTACGTAACAAAAAAAAAAGATTAATAACAATGTTGCAGGAAGAGCTGTTTCTAATCACCTGTTCAGGTTCAATCTGATTATAAATCTCTTCATCTTTTAAAATAGTACAAGCTGAAAGAGGCGTGCTTTGATTAGCTAATGCTCTAGCTGCTCTTCCGTGAACGCGAAGAATTTCCTGTTCTACTGATAATACAAGTTTTTCCTGATAAAAAAAACGCATTATATAATTAAAAAATCACATATCTTTTTCTAGTAATTCATACCTTCTCGATAATATGTTGCAATCGTAATTTATATCTTTCTTTTTCTTGACATACGAATAAATCCTTCAACGAGTTCATTAGTGACTGAGGTGGAGGTATCTGCATTTTTAAAAAAAATTAATTAACGAATGTGCATAAGGGGAAAAAATTATTTTACCATAGGAACACATAAACGACTCGCAGCATTTCCTGCAAGGACGTAGGAGCTACGATTCATGAGATAATCCTTAAAACCTCGTGGTGGTTTTGGCTGAACAACGAACATGCTTTGGCGTCTTTTGTCCACCTGTGCGTAATAATTAATATTAAACCAATTCTCCCTGTAATTAAAACATTCACACAAATGCAATCACCTGCTTCTTTATATTAAGATACATTTCATAGTTATTAACGAGTGTTGCATCTTCTTGATGCGAAGTGGAAGCTGTAGCACCGGGCTGGCCATCACGAGATCGTAATTTTCGTTTTCTCGGATGAATATCCGAATTAGTTTGTTCTTCGAACGACCCGTCCCCTGAATTGGATTTGTGCGACTCTGAATTGTAAGAATCTGATGAATTATGTCCATGAACAGTTGACGCATTAGCACTAGCTAACGCTGCTGCCATTCTTTGGCTGCTACGAGTCACTCGTTGGTATCGTTCTTCGGTGCCTCCCTCTTTTCGTTGTTCGTCTTTATTGTTCTCTTTGTCACCGTTGTCGCTGATGAGGGAGCACTCGGACTTTCCATCGCACGAATCACTTGAAGTGGTAACGACGTACGGTAAATTTTGTTTCGAAGTATTCGCTCGACATCGATCCTTGTCAGGTTCAAGAATGGAAGTAGTCGGAATGACAATTTTCAAAGGCGGTACTTTAGGCGCCAGCCGATGACACGAACTGTTCATTATACTCGTCAAATCATCTTTTTCCGTTTGCCCTTCATTTTCGCTCTGAGCTCCGCTTTCGGTGTCGGACCCCGATGTTGCCTTCTCCACATTTCGAGCATTTTTTTTCTCTTGCGCACTCCTGGCGTGATTGCGCGAAGAACTGTGTGCACTGCCCGTCGAGTGTTTCGAATCATTACTGTCCTTGCTCTCTCTTCTCCGTTTCCGTCTGCCCTCCAACTGTTCATTTTCACTGTCTTCGTCAGCCTCTGGATTTGTGTGATGATTGCTGTTGTTGTCACCAGAATTTCGTAATACGCCTCCCATGCGCACATCGTTTTCGTTATTTCTGTTATCTAATTTCAATTTCTCGTTTTGACTAGACGACTGTCCATGAACTTGAGTTTCTAGCTTTGTTTTACTACTACCTGCTTCGCCCATACGTTCCGATATTTCATCTTCTTTACTACTACTTACAACATTTAATTGAGCATCTGTCGCTTCGTTTACGACACTAGAATTAACTGTTCTTGTGGAAGACATAGGCATTTCATTTTTGGCTGAATCGCACGCATTTTCCCTGGTTTCCATGGTAACACAATATGATTGATAACGCGGATCTGAAGAACTGACCGAGGCAGTTTTCGAACTTTCTCCATGTCGTTCGTCTTTAGGTCGTATCGGTTGGAACCTTAAAGTCAGACGGGGCGAACTGGCTTTCTCCGGAGCTGAAATTGTAAATTTTGAATTAAATTTCAGAAACCGAGTCAGATAACAGGTCAGATAACAAATGTAACGATCGTACCTTTTGATGTCTGATGCTGAGGCGAATTTTTTCTCATGATTTAAAATGCCGAAATTAACCAAAAACCTCGACCTAATTTTTAAAAAAAATTATTTTGATGACATTTCTCGAGATTACGATTTTTAATTTTTACCCTTTTCTGCCTTTTTTTATAGTTTGGCCTTAAAATTATCAAATTTAAAATTTTGCCAAGGCTCCGAAGTAAAAGTTCTGAAACAAACCCTAGAAACCATAAATAATCACGATCTAAGACTCCCATTTACACAAAGAAATGTCGTACCATAACACGCGCCTCACGTCTCAAGAATTTGTCTAATTTCTAAACGACGCTAACGCAAGACAGCTTTAAAAACTTTCGCTGTCATTACTCTTTGTAGAGAATACACAAACCATTCTGTAAAAATAACACGGATCTGTTTTTATTGTCCTCTCGAAATACTACTACGACTTACTTGTACTTTTCCTCACCTTTGCACCTCAATTGAACTTTATAATAGCCAGGAGCAATCATACCATTTCTAAGAGTTAAAAATAGTCATCAAATCGAACTAAACAAGACTGGAAAGCTCAATAAATTACACATATGGCAACAAATACCTGACTACGTTCCAGTTCCACATCCTAAATTGTAATCGCGAATATACTCGTCTGATGACATAATTATTTTCATTTGGCTTACTAGTTTGCGTACTACTAATATTAGTTCTAGTTATTGATGATTATGAAAGCATTAATCAAACCTAGATATAACGGTAAAAAAAATCTTTGAAGATGAAATCGCACAAAAGAAAATTAGGCCTAGAGTAGCACACCTAATCAAAGGCGAGCAAATAGCGACGTCTAGCGGTGTTCAAAAAAAGAAAGTTTAAACTGAGGCGAGCTGCAAGAAATGGCATGGTACAGAAATTATACTTTAGCAAAACAACATTATAGAAAAATCTATAGTCTTTCCGGCTCCTGGGTAAAACACAATATTGAAAACTAAAACTCAACAACTAATTACAATTTATTTGGGAACAGGATGAAAAGTTAACGACTAAAATAAAACGAGAAATTGAAAAACATTGGCATGGAACAGACAAGAAACCGCCGGTTAACAGGGTACGCACCTTTGGAATTCACTCTGATGCATTAGATGAATACTTTTATGTTATAGGATGTTAAAGAAAAAATGTACATATTATCTATGTTTCCTTATCCATCTGGTAAATTGCACATCGGACATGTGAGAGTGTACACTGTGAGTGATGTACTCGCTAGATACCACCGAATGCTGGGAAAAAATGTAACTAAATAACAATAAATTTAAGCAAAGATGACACAGTGATGATGAAATACATCGATTCAGGTCATTCATCCTGTCGGCTGGGATGCATTTGGTTTACCTGCAGAAAATGCTGCCAAACACCAAGGTCATTTGCCTCAGTTGTGGACTTCTAAGTAATAAAATTGAATGACACGATATTGTACATGAGAATAATTTTATTTAATTATTTTCTATTTATTTAGTAATATTGCTAATATGAAGGACCAACTGAAAACAATTGACTGCAGCTTTGACTGGGATAGGGTTAGTGAATAATTGGGCATATTTTGGCTCGTAAACAAATTAATTTTTAAAAAATTAAAAAATGTTGACACTTTTTTTATGTTGTTCTAGGAAATTGCTACCTGCAATCCAAATTACTATAAATGGACTCAGTATATTTTTCTTAAGTTATTTGAACGTGGTTTGGTTTATCAAGATATGGTAATTTTTGAATTAATGATGTAAACATGTAATTTGTATAATTGCATTTGTAGAGTTTAGTTAACTGGGATCCAGTTGATAAAACTGTGTTAGCTGATGAACAAGTTGACGAGCTTGGGTGCTCATGGAGATCTGGTGCCACAGTTGAGAAACGAATGCTAAAGCAGTGGTTTGTAAAAACATCAAAATTAGCAAAGGTATAATTCAAATTATGTGAAACATTTCAAAAACTTAAAAGTTTTAATACTATACAGTCAATGTCAGAAGGTTTAGATGATCCTTCTTTGAGAGGCTGGCAAAATGTAACGAAAATTCAAAAAAATTGGATTGGAGAATGTAATGGATGGCGTTTTGAACTTCGGTTAAAAGTAAATTTTTAATAATTTGTATAAAGTGTGATAATATATTTAAAACCTTTTTTGAATAGCATGATGATAAACTATTAGATGAATATTTATCTGTATGGACGTCCTCGCCCGAGTTGCTATTTGGATTATCTTTTATTGCCCTGAAACCAGATCACTATCTAAACGATCATTGGAAATTTAAGGAAGAGCGTGAAAACATAAAAAGTGAAATACTTTTCTATTTACATAGTACAAAATAAAATATCCATAACACTTGTTTTTAGTTTTGAATGTGACTGCCGTCCATCCTTTCACTGGAAATCTTATACCACTGATAATGTCATCTGATATTGCATTTGATTCAGAAGATGATGTCTCTTATCTAGGCATGTAAAAATGTCTTCATTTACGTTACAGTTGCTAAGGGCAGTTTTTTGGACAGGTATTCCTTGCAGTCATAAAGAAGATAGCCGCATTTCGAAACTGCTCGATTTACCAATAGTTGATGTACTTAACAGAAAAAGTAATTCTCAGACTTTAAAAAATTCAGATCAAGTAAATTATTTCAATAAATTTCTTGTAATTTGAATAAAATTTGCTTTCAGTTTTCAGATTTGGATCTTTTATCAGCAAGGAAGAAAATTTGTAATCATGCACTGGTGAGAGCAAAAAAAATTTTTAAATAAATTTTGTACGCTAAAATTTTTTGATATCTTTAAATATTAAAGGAGCATGGTTTTGGAGGCTACGAAACCAGTGTTAATCGTAGAGACTGGTTAATTTCACGACAAAGGTATTGGGGTACTCCTATACCATTAATTCATTGTGATAATTGTAAGGTATGTTATTGAAATTTTTTATTGTGAAAATGATTATTTAAAATAAATATTGACCTTGATTTTGAAGGTTTTTCCAGTACCTTACGAGCAACTTCCAGTTAAATTACCAGAGATTTCAAAAATAACCGAATCACAGAACATGAAATCGCCACTGAGCAACATTGATGAGTGGGTTAATGTTAAATGTCCAAAATGTGGTAATGCGGCAAAGCGAGAAACGGACACAATGGATACATTTTTCGATTCAACGTGGTATTTCTTGCGCTATTTGGATGCAAAAAATGAATCGCAGCCATTTAATCCAGTAAAAGTTGCTTCGTGTTTGCCAGTTGATATTTATATCGGAGGAGAAGAGCACGGTAAGATACTTTAATTCAAACTCTTCCCTTTTCCTCTGCGGTATATATTTTTCAATTAATATGTTTATTATATTATTAGCATTGCTGCATTTGTTTTCGTCGCGTTTCATTTTTCACTTTTTGCGTAACGAAGGCCTTGTGCCTTGTCGAGAGCCTTTTCGTCATCTACTTATGATGGGTATGGTGATGAGTGAAAGCTTTAAAAATGCTAAAACTGGAAGATATTTACATAGAGATGAAGTGAAAATGCAAGGTACGATATTAGATATATTTGATATAATTATTATGACAGAAAACAGTTGCATATCAGATAATATTCTCATTGAGAAGTCAACTGGAGAAGAAGTTGAAAAACAGTGGGAGAAAATGAGTAAATCCAAATTTAATGGTGTCGATCCTGAAGAAGCTTTTGAAAAATATGGCATAGACGCCACTCGTCTGTTTGTACTCGCAGATGTTCATCCCACTACAAATCGAAAGTGGGATTTCACAAGTAAAATATATAAAATTAAAATAATTTCAATTACGAAATTATGTTTTAATTTTCAGCTATAAGTGGTATTCTGAAATGGCAGCAACGAATGTGGTTATTAGTACATGAATTTCTTCGTCCAAAATCAAAAGAAACGTCAGAGACAATAACTTCTTGTCAACAAAATGAACAATATTTATTTGAAGAGAGGAACTTTGCAGTTAAAAAAGTATGATACTCACAATAAGAAATTTTAAACTTAATTTTAATAGGTTATTAATAACAGGTATCACATCAGATGAACCACAAATATGGCATTAATAGCATTATAAGATATTTCCAAAGACTAACAAATAACTTGAAAGTAAGATCATATTTTTATATGTTGATGACTATTTATTTATTATTTTATGTAAATTCTTTCAGAGAGTTCCTCGGGATATAGTGGGTCATTCTGAGGAATATGAAAAATGTTTAGCTGTGTTGATTATAATGTTGGCTCCATTAGCACCCCATTTTGCAAGTGAATTATGGACAGGATTTCAATCATCTCCAAATTTAATTAAAAAATTGGTAAGGACCTTGATATTACATATTAAAAAATAAAATAATAATGTTTTTTTTAGGATGGTGTTGTTTGGGACCAGCCCTGGCCTGAAATGGATTCTCATTATTTAATGGACTTAGTATTGAAGGCAATTAAAATTAATTAAAAATCAAGTCAATTGCTCAATAATTTTGGTATTTTTGTTTCTAGGTGAATGGAAAAGAGGTAAATGCCATCAAGATGCATCGTCAAAGTTTGGAAGAATTAGATAAAGAAAGTGCCATTAACCTCACGCAAACGTTAATGTCCAGTGCATTAAAAACGAAAAACATTGTGCACGTTCAGTTTACCACGTACAAAGACAACGATTCGGAAATCGATTACATTTTAGTTCCAAAACGCAAAGAAAAAAGAGCAGACGTTGTTGCGGGATAAAAACTTTTATAACATTTTTTTTTGTATTAAAAAGGTGACAAACCTCCATTTTTTTTACATTTCTTTTTCATGGAGTTGCATTGATTGAACTACATCGTATACATACATTGTCTGTTACTTTAAATAAAATTTTATTAGTCAAATTTTCATTAAGTCAAACCAACTAGTTATTTAAACAATCGTTTAAGAGTGAAGAGCTATATTTGAGAAACGAAATCTCCAACACTGTATAATGTGCCTTTGTAATTGCATTACTTAAATTAAGGCCACAAAATCTTGCATAAGCAGTTTCCTTTTTTTTAAAAAAAAATTAGTGCAAAAGGTGGTTAAAATAAATGGTTAAATTACCATAAACAGATTATATAATAAAATAAAACAACAATTTACGAACTTAAGTTTATCTGACTAGATTGCGAGATTGCGTATCATCAGAAACTTTAATCTCTAACCATTGCGTAATGTGTCAATCGACAGATTGATAGCCACAGGTCCTACATAACCATTATCTTCAATCTTGTGAAGTTGATCTACATATTCCTGCGGAAGGTGATGTTCAACTGCTCCTTTGATAATGACATTTTTATAGACGACCGATGGGCGTCCATCTGCAGGCACAGGACCAACTGGCACAGCGTACGATCTGCATTGCAAATGACATCCTTGAGCAGTATGTACCAACACAGTCATCGGATCGTAGCCAAGTTCTTGCCTAAAAACAAATTGAATCATTAAAATGTTAATTGAATAATGAAGTAATATTACTTGTCAAGGTTAGCCAAATCATTACTGCTTATTTGCCACACGACACCCCACACGCAACTATCCTGCTCGGGGACGATGGTTGCAACCGCTCCGTGCCAGCTTTTACCGTATAGATTGAAATCTAATCGATAATCCTACAAAAGTTAAACGTACTATTAAATTACATATACTTTTTTTGCAAATGTTGTAGTTTTATTTTCTTACGTGTAAATATGCAGTTGTTACTTTCCTAGCCGAAGGGTTATTGATTCGAATTCGTTCCGTGAGCATGTTGCTGCCATAAGCAAAATAGAGAAACGAATCTTCGTTTCCCTGAAAATCAGATTTCTTGTAAGTAAAACAAGCTATCTTTAAAAACCCTCTTACATAACGATTTGTTAAGCAAAGGGAAAATACGCACGAATTTAGCATTGTAGAATTTTTAACAGTCATTTACCTGCATCTCGTGAAGCGATAGTCAGCAAACAAATTTACTGTTCAAAAAAGGTTGTAGACGACGTCCAAGCGTAAGGGCAAACATATGCCAAATGAAGTTATTCTAATGGGAAAAACACCAAGCACTGGGAATAATTGCTAGAAATGCAACGCGCACGGAAATTGAGAGAGAACTTTTTGGCAGTATTCCAATAGAATTACTGAATTCGATTAGCACTACTTTAAATTTTGAATCAACATCTTCCCCATCCTCTCTTATTGACCCGATAAGGGTCTCGAAAGGTTGGAGTAGTCATCTCCGTCTAGCTCCCTGTTCAATCTCCACCCTATCTTAACACCTTTTAGATTTCATTTGAATAAATAGAACCTTTTTCGAGGCTAATTTCAACCAGTGTGTAAAACATGCAATAGATGTCGCCGTCTACCAAATACTAGAGGACATGTTTCATACCGACGAATTCGGCGATTTAGTTGGGAAACTTTGTTTGGCTCATTATGACAAATTCGTGAAAACTGGTAAACCCCAAAAAGAAAAACAATGGACACATTTAGCTGCAATATTAGTAACAAACAAGAAGAATGACGGCGATCTCGGTATAAAAGTGGTTTCGATGGGTACTGGAACTAAATGCGTGGGCCTTTCTAAACGAAATAGAAATGGTACGACAACTTTATCAGCTGAATATATTGAGATTTGCTTTAATTACTGTCACTTTTTAGGATATGTTCTTCACGATAGCCACGCAGAAGTTTTGGCCAGGAGAGCATTTCTACGGTACTTTACAATAATCAAATTTTAATTCGTATATAATAATAATTATCACAGTTTTTAGTTATTTATATTTTGAAACAGGCCAGGCTGTTAATAGCGAGTCTTCCACAATTTTCAATTATTCACGCTCAACCAGGACCTGTTCTTTCAAACCGAACATTCATTTCCACATGTTCGTAAGCCACACTCCTTGTGGAGATGCATCCATCTTTCCTAAAAGTCCGATCACAGATATGGAAATCGGGAATCCGATAAATGATGACACAGATGACACAAGTATCCAAAAAAGAAAGAGGCTAAAACTAGACACAACAGCCGACTTAACTGGTGATGATATTCAACGAACTGGGGCCAAATGTTTACCCACGGGACCCCAAGATCCTAATTTGCCAGGTAAAACGGTAATAAGAAATTTATAAAATATGAGAACTTAACTGAATGTAATTTTCAGGAACTGGTTACCACATTACAAAAGCAATTCGCTTAAAGCCCGGTCGAGGAGAACCAACACGATCACTGTCGTGTAGCGATAAAATGTCTAAATGGAATGTAATGGGCTTACAAGGCGCCCTTTTATCGCATTTTCTTGACCATCCTATATATTTAACTAGTCTTATTTTTGCTAGGTAATAATTTATTTATTTTTTTAATTTTATTTTTGCAAATGACAAATTATCTTCAGGTATTTTTAGTTGTCCATTTGATAAAGCGGCATTATATCGAGCAGTTGTGGAAAGGATTAAAGATGTATCAGATTTGCCTCCTGGTTACAGAATAAACGTACCTCACTTTCTGCAATCTAAGCTTCGTTTTGATGATGGGAGGTTTGCGACATCGTTAAATAATGAAGTTTTAGTACCTTGTCCGTCAGGTAGCAAGAATTTTAATTTATTTTCTTTTTTGTTGTTGTAAATATTCAATTTTTTTATTTTTATTTTTTTATTTGAATAGCAATTATTTGGAGTGCTGTACCAGAAAATTCGTTTGAAGTTACTGTCCAGGGAAAGAAGCAAGGAATTACAAAGAAAGCTGGGTTGACTGATAAGGCAGCTTGTTATGTTTGCAAAAAAAAGTTGTTTGATCAATTTCACAATCTTAGATTGGAAATTTCAAAGCAGAACAAACATACTGGAAATTTAGAGTAAACCAAATCAAAATGCAAATAATAAATAACAAATTAAAGATTGTTAATATTATTTTACAGGTTGGATGATTTACGAACATATCAAGATTGGAAAAAGCTAGCCATAAATTATCAAAACGCTAAAAAAGAAATGCAAAAAATAATGACAAATTGGCCATCAACATTGTCTACATATGAAGAATTTAATCATTGTAATCATGATCCTAATGAAGTTAAAAATAAAATAAAATAACGAATTTTTATATAACACACATTCTTTTGGGTCCAAATAAATCATTATTGCAGAAAGTGAAAAGAACTACGTAGTTTCAGTTGTGAGAGGGATTGTCTAGAAGTCTCAAAGTATTTATTGATCATTACCCTCTTCACAGTGATTACTTCGGTCAAAAGAGGTCGGCACTGTCCAGATTCAGGACGCTTTTTTTCCTTTCTATCCCTCCCCCCAAACTAACAAGCACCTGCTGTAATTTTCTGTTCACGTTTTCATTAACAAAATACACAAAAAGGAAATAACAATAAAAACAAATTTTAATTGCTTATTAATTGTTATCCTAGACAAGAATCACGTTGTCTGGTATGTCGCAAACAGATGACCTTCGTCCGCCTTTTAATCAGGGTAAATGCTCTGCATTAATTAGCTTTAATTCATTCTTCATACTTGTTCGACAATGGCTTCAGCACGAAATTGTAATTTAATTAATTTGGCAATTATTGGTGCGGGCGTGTCAGGGTTAGCCGTGGCTAGGTATGCGTTATCTAACCCATCTCAATTCAAAACTACTATTTTTGAACAAAATGATAAAGTTGGAGGCACTTGGATTTACACGCCAACACCTAGCAACTCATCTATGTATAAAAATTTAAGGTAAATTGCTAATAAAACTTGCTTTTGCTTAATAATTTGATAAATCTATAAAATTTTATTGTAGGACTAATTTACCCAAAGAAGTCATGAACTATTCGGATTTCTCATTCCCTGCTGATTATCCATCCTTTCTTTCTCATGAGGACGTTTTGAAGTATCTCGAAGATTTCGCCAATCATTTTAACATTTTATCTTATATTAAAGTAAATGCCAGTTGAAATAGGTAGATCAAATTGCATGCAAAAAAAAAACTGAATTTCTTAGTTCTCATCTCGAGTGATCAATGTTTGCTCAGTGGATTCTCCATTACCGTCTTGGAATATTGAAGTAGATGAGAATGGAAATAAAAGAACAATTCAATTTGATGCCGTTGCAGTTTGTTCTGGGTATTTAAAAAAATTTCTGATTTTCGGAAAGGAAAATTAATTAAATTATTTAGTCATTATAGTGAACCACGAATTCCCGAAATCATCGATCTTGACAAATTCCAGGGGAAAATACTGCACAGTCATTCGTATCGTAAACCGAATGATTATGCTGGACTCCGTGTATTGTGTCTTGGAGCTGGTCCTTCAGGAATTGACATCAGTTTGGACATTGCCAAAGTTGCTTCTAATGTAATGTTCTTTTGTTTAATCAAATAGAAAGCTTTTATCTTTTTCTGCACCATTTCAGGTTTATCTCAGTCACAATAAACCCAAACGGTTTACTAAAAACGACGTGCCCGGAGTTACGAAAGCAAAACCGTCGGGGTTTTGTTTGAACGATGGCACGTTCCTTGAAGTTGATGTTTTAATATTTTGTACCGGTTATATTTATTCTTTCCCATTTTTGTCATCCAATTGCCAAGTGACCATCACAGACGACTACCTATTTCCCTTATACAAACAGATAATTAACGCTCATAAACCAACTATGGCATTTATTGGTCTTCCATTCCTCGTAACCCCACTCCCACTCGCTGATCTTCAAGCCCGTTTTTTCTTACAATCGCTTCGGGGCTTGATTCACATTCCATCACCTGATATTATTATACGAGAAAACCAACGTCAGCAAGAAATTCTTAAAAGCAAAGGAATTTCTTTACGTTTCACACATTGTCTCGACACTCGACAATGGGAATATAATGACGACATCGCAAACGATATAGGATGTAAACCGCTAGATCCCGTCGTTAAACAAATCTATAGTGCTGTCAAAGATAGACGGACAGCTGATACATCCACGTACAGAAACTTTAATTATAAAATTATAAACAGCGAATCATTTGAAGAAAGCCGTGTTGATCAAAGTTGAATTTGAATTGTATTTTTATGATAAAGAAAATCAAGATTGTTATATTGTAAACCCAGAAAGATACAAATAAAAAATTGTTTCAGCAATTTACTTCACTTAATGAAAATACAAATTATTTTTTCGCCGGTGCCTTTGCAGCTTGCTTAGCCAATCTCTTCTTTTTCAGACTTAAACACTTCTTCGCGTGTCTTCCTGGTTTGGCTTTAACCGGATTTTTCTTTAAATTCTTTTTCATTCTCAGCACTTCTCGGTTAACGATACGATTTTTCTACAACGCAAAAAAAAAACAATTATTCTCCTGTTATTAATTTAATTACAAATCAATATTACCGCTTGTTTCGCCTTCATAAGCTTAAATCGATCAAAGTCGGTCATTTGCGCTCTCTGGAAAAAAAAAATCAAAAAAATCACATTTTGCCTAAACATATCTTAAATAAAATATTTTTAAATATTTAATCAGTTTAAATAATATCGACATCAAAATTCAGACGGCAGTTCCTATCAAGAATTCGGGTTCATCACAAAAACACTAAATTCCATAAAAATTATCAAGACATCTACCAATTTCCTAAGTTCCAGTTTCTTCGCCCACGATGTTTTATTCCAGGCCTCAATAACTTTAGCCTTTTCCCAAGCCTTACGAACGGCAGCCGTTTTCGCCGTGTGCGAAATCTTAATACGGAACTTCGTAAGATGGAGCTGTTTAAAAGACATTGGCTGTCTTTTCACACGCGTACACGGCCCATCAATTAAAGCCTGAAAAAAAAATAGATTAATATACAAATTTTCTAGTTAAAATTTGTATGCTTACCCTGTTCTGATCGATCACATCGACAATAGAGCAGATTTTGCCGACATCATTGCCGAAAGCAATGTATGCTACTCGTCCAACTTCTACAAACTTTGTAAATGGCTGTAAAAATAAATTTATAAAAATTAATTAACACAGAATTTAAATTTAAGTCAATATTATTGGCTAACTTGTTACCTTATCAATACGAACCTTATGTTAGCAATAATAAACAGAATATCGTATTAATATTGTTATTATTGTGACATTTGATTAAGAAAATTAGTAAAAAACACCAAACAAAATTTGAAAAAATGTGATTCGACCTTATGTGGCTCAACAGTTAATTGCAAATCGCCTTCTTTCTTAACTTTCACTGTTCCTGATTGTTTACATGAGCCACCAAGTTTAATTTTCCTTGTTTTTGGTCTTTCTTGCTCTTCGTATTCCAGACAATGCATTTTGTAAAGGAATAAAGCAAGTTACCACGAGGTTGAAAACCAGAAAAAGGTAAAAATGGCCGTCTGAGATATTTCTGACACTCACACAAAAATAGATTGATTTTCAGCGCCATCAACTACTAAAGTCGTGCCAAATTGTGTAAAAAATTTCTACTTCAGTATGCCAAGAAAATTAGAACTAAAACACACGCTTTCTTTGAATCACACCGGCAACATGTTTAGGCCTAACCACCCTGAACCACGTTGCTTCTTAATCACAATCCATTATTTAACTTTACGAGTATTTGAAAACAAATAATTGTTTCATATGAGCTGAATTTTAAAAAATAACAACCTTACCATGGCTTAGAGCATGTATTTATCCTAATAAAAAGTCAATCTTGTCCCGCCAGACAAGGACTGCGTGGCCAAGCCAAATCAAAACGGAAACGTACGAATTGAGAACTTCGAAGCTTTTCCGGTCCTAACGAGGCAACTGGGAATCACTTGTATTAACTACGGCAGTTTATAGTTACCATCAGTTAATACATTACGTTTCAATGTCATTTTTAATTTTAATTCAATAAAAAGAAAAAGAATAAAATGAACAAGCGGTTTGAAACAAGCAACTCTGTAAACACTTGATAAAATGCCAAAAGAAAATCCCTCTGCACTTTTTTGAAAGAGGTTAACTATTTTTGGAATACACCAGCTTTGGTATTATCACAACATTGAAAAATGGTGAGCTGCCTTCTGAATTTCATTACAAACGAAAAGGGAATTGTGATTTGAATTTGCTCAATATTTTGTAAAATATAGATAAAATAATAGATTTGCAAATTGTATTTCAAAGGCCTTGGAATTAATGGATAAACTTTTGTACAGTATCAACATAAGATGGCGCTATTGGGAGAGCTCAACGAGAGCGAGTGAGAGACCGGAGATCCTTTGGGCCCCCGGACCAGATCACCGGACCTGTTAGCCAAACTGAAGACTTGGAAGAGCCATTGAAGTAATTTTAAATAACGTGCAACCACGACTACACTAGGGAGTCTTGTAAGACCCTCCCTTCTCCCTTACTCTTATCATAATGTACAAATCCACTCATCCAGATTTATAGAATTAAACAGCACTAGAGTGTAATTTGTAATTAACTTAATTATCACTTACGTTAAGATTACCGTATTGCGACTGGAAGTTTTTTCCCAATTTTGACAAAGGATATTTAATAACTTACAATAATTGGCTTCATTTATTTTAACTTAGACAACAAGATGGCTATTAAATTGGACAGCTTACCTGTTGAGGTAATATAGATTTTAAGCATAAAAAAAAAAACAAAGCAAACTTAATATTTTTTATTCAGATTATATTTCACTTGATGGCATTTCTAAATTCGTCTGATCGACAAATGTTAGCCTTAACGTGCCGTCGTTTGCACGACATTTGGCTGGAATGTGACATAAAAGGCGATCGGCGAATCGTTGTTAAAGAAGAAACGATGAGAGACGTGATTTTTACTTGCCGAGTGAGGACGTTGGTTTTAGAAAACGTCCATATGGGCGACGAATACGAATCGGCTCGGACGAGGTGGTTTTATTGGGGAGAGAAACTACGCTCGCTCCAGTTTCACAACTGCGAAATAGAAGAAAACTCATTCTTGTACATCATAGGGAAATGTCCCAACTTACGAACCCTTCATTTAGTCAATTGTAACAGTTTATTTATGTCTGGCAATCTGTTTCTGAAACCTCAAGATTTATCATTCGCGCAGAACGTTCTGCGAAATGTCACCGAGCTGAATTTAGCAAAAAATCGCTACTTATCCGACGCCCTTTTCAATCGATTAGTAACAGCAGCATGCAACATTTCTTCGTTATCTCTAGCCCATTGTCAAATTTCCTTTCATCCTGCAATATATCGTCGTTTCTACCCACCTTCTCAAACCAGCCCATCAATTTCCATCTGTACCTTTCAAAATGTTTTGAATTTTATCAAATCTAAGTGTCAAAATTTTAAATCCATCGATTTAAGTAACACTTTACTTGACAGTGAATGTTTATTTGAATTATCTAATATTCCTAATTTAGTCCTCAACAAACTCTATTTATCTGCCTGCGACCAACTACCTGCCAATGCTCTTATAACTATGTGTCGCAAGCAAAGAGAATTGATCACTCTTGATCTTAGTCAGTGTTCACGTTGCACCGACCAGGTGGTTAAAGCAGCGGTAGAAGTATTGCATAATTTACAAAATTTCAACATCAAATCGTGCCGTGCAGTCACTTATTTACCATCTTTAAAGAGAAATAACAAAATCGCGATTCTTAATTTGAGCGGTTGCGAAAATCTTGCATCGGCTAGCGTGAAGGAAATGCTAGACGATGGCCATTGCGGTAAACTTACGTCGCTAAACTTAAGTGCTTGCGTTCTCGACGAACCTACGATCGTGTTGTTGACCAAAAAAGCACCCAATTTACAACATTTGGACCTCAGTTCTTGTCGACTCGGTGTAACGGACGTTAGTTTACGAGAAATATGTCGGGGATTGCGCTGGTTGCATTCTCTGGTCCTTTCGTGGTGCGAACTAATAACCGACAGGAGTTTGGGCGTAGACACACTCCCTTCTCTTCACGGTTTACGTCATCTGGACATGTGCGCGTGCGTTAAAATTACAGACTTGGGAGTGAAAAGGGCAATCCATTTCCTCGAATTGCAATATCTTAATCTGAGTTTATGCAAAGAGTTATCGGACGAAGGCCTAATCGCGTTAGGGGAAGCAAATCCCAGTATCGAAAGAGTACAACTAAGCCAATGCCAACTAATCACAGACCTCGGACTCAGTTCTGCCATTGCTCATTGGAATCGCCTTAAATACTTGGACGTTCAGGTAAATAATTAGTAACAGCAGTAAACTTTTTTTTTAAATTACTAAATTTTAGGGTTGTAGAAGACTGAGCGATGCTTTCTTAACGGCAATTGCAATTCACTGCCCTAACATTCGTTTCTTGGACGTGTCGATGTGTTTCGGAATCACCCAAACCGGAATTCGCGAATTCGAGCGCCAAATCCAATCTCCGTGTCAAGTTCATTACAGACATATCAATCCTACTGCATCCAGCGAAGATCGTTACACACAAAATCTTTAATTAGAAATTACATAGAATAAAGTAAAATATAGTGATAACTAGTTTTGGTGCTAGTAATGCACAAGACCAGAATATTGTTTATAAGCGACAATAAATTAAGTTTGTCCATTACAGAATTCTCTGGTAAATTACAAGATTAATGTTACTTCTCGGTCTTAAACCATTGTAAAAATGAGTGAAAAATCAGTCATCAGGATCTAATATTCGTCCAAGTACAATTATATACACTTAATTATGCGCGTATAACACATACACACAATGACAAGACAGCACCAATCATGCAGCATTAACAGCATCCTCCTCCTTGACTCGCCCCTTGACCACCCGCCGGTGAGCTATGACTCGTAGGAGAATGTTGCGGTCCAATCTTAATTCCATTAGCCTGATAACGAGCAAAAATTATTAAAAAAATAAAAATTAAAAATTAAAAAATCTCATTTACGTACTTCATTGTTAATATCAAAAACTCCCTCTTGAATTTTTTCGTATATTTCCTTAGCAGTATTAATAAAAGCTTCTTCAACATTAGCTGCTGTTTTAGCGGATGTTTCCATAAATATTAAATTATGTTCTCGTGCAAACGCTTCCCCCTCCTCTTTCTTCACGTCTCGCCGGGACTCCAAATCACTGAAATTAACATATTCGATCGTGGAAAAATAAAAAAATGTTGCGGTCATTACCTTTTATTTCCAATAAGCATGATAACCATATTGGAATTGGAATGCTGTCTCGCATCTTCTAACCATGTAGTCAAATGGTTGAACGTATCTCTTCTGCAAATGGCAAATGAGGTCAACGATTACACGCTCTCTTAATCCTTTACCATTAATCCTTTACCGAGTTATGTCATACACGAGCAGAGCTCCAGCAGCACCTCTGTAATAAGATCGAGTAATGGAACGAAACGCTTCTTGCCCAGCCTTAATAAAACAAATTTTATTAACTTTTTACCAAATATTAAAAATTAACGATCAGTATGAAGTAATCGTACCGTATCCCATATCTGTAGCTTTATTTGTTTGCCATCGATGGTAATCATTCGTGCACCGAACTCGACACCTTTATCGTGATGGAGCAACGGAAAAATTAAAATCTGTTTGGCGATCTGTCAAAATAAGATTTCAAAACACTTGCCTATAGTCAAATCATGTACCGGCTGGAACCGTTTGTCAGTAAACTGTAGAAGCAAACATGACTTCCCAACACCTATAAATATATTTTAAAAAGAGATTAGTACGCTAAAAAAGATGAACAGGAAATAAAAAGAAATCAAAAAAGAGACGCCATGTTGACACTGCCCAAGACTCAATAGGCTTATGTTAAACTAGATTTTAATCGTTAACTCTATACAAATGGAAATGAACTTCATGCTCTCTAACCTGTATCTCCAATGATTATGTATTTGAAAAGATACGCGTAACTCATGTTAAACCTAGAAAATGAGGTCCACGTAAGCAATAACAACTGCTAGATGGACGAAACGCGAAGGTAATCTTTTTTGCGGCGCCCTCTGCTATCAAATTTAAGGTAAAATCTAAAAGATAATTTTTATGTAACCATATTATTTATTAAAATCCATAACTTTAATGAATATTTACAAAATTAATGGTTATAACAATGAAATTTGTTTCTTGATCATGCGCCATGGCCTTGCCCACATCTCGAACCAGAGAACTAACAAAATGGCGCATCTGAAATATTCCGTGCTGTAAGCTAGTTTCGACTGTCAGCGGCAATTCCAAAGATACTAGGAGGTAGAAAAGATCAATCAAGTTGTAACGGTACAGTTTACATTTGCATTTAATCGAAAGTATGAATATTAAGCAAATTACTGAATTTGGAGAGTATATTTTAATCTCACACCCACTCTAACTAATCTCGCTGTAATGGCGGCCTGACAAAAGCTTAAAAACTACCAAAAACTGAAAACAGACAAATTTTGATTTCTAATTATGGTTTCTAATAAAAATTATAATTATCTTTTTTAAAATTTATATTTTAGGAAATATTTAGCCCTTATAAATTCAGATCTGGGAATAAAATCTATCGTGAGACCCAGCGATTGAGTTACCATGACAACCCACATTACTGATGATATACCAGTAGTGGAAGATGGGGCCACTCATTTACTTATACGACAGTTTCCCCCTGCCAGTGAATTACATGTGGAAGAACTATGCCCGCAGACGATACCAGTTCTTCTTCAAGTGGAAGAAAATTGCACCAATAACAGTAGGTTGACATAATTTTTTTAAAAAAGAAGAAGATTTTATGAAAATTTGTCTTGCAGGCGAACAAAATGAAACCGAAGCTGGATCGAATGATCAACTTAAAGCAACCAATTTGGAAGAATTTATGGATGTCGTTACAACGTACAAATGCAAATTTTGTCCGTTCAGTTGTGCATGGAAAAGTGGACTAATGAGTCACATTCGAAATACGCATTTCGAAGTTGGCATTCAACGTACCGGTTGCCAGATGCAGCAGCAGTTTGCGGACGAAAAGGACGATCCTACTTCATTATTAGACAATTCTCAAAACAGTTCCATGTTTTTATTCGAGACTGTATTAAATCCACAACTAGATGCCAGTAACGAACAACCAGCAACAAATGAAAAACAAATTTTTTTGTGCGGCCAGTGTAAAAAAGGTTTCAATACCTTGGATCAATGTAAAACCCACATGGTCGAAGTAAGTCTTGTGCAATATTGAAAAACTAAAAATTAATGTGAAATAAAATTCCAGGAACATCAAGTCGGAACTGAATCGACCAGCGATATAGAAAAAAACAAAAGAAAGAAATCGAAGAATAGAAAACTTAACGATACGAATGATGCGAATTATGAAAAGAAAAAAGATTTTGAGGGTACTGTTAGTAAGAGAAAAGTAAGTAATTTATTTATTTATCGCGTCGGTACATTTTTTGAGAAATTAAACTCTTTAGATACATCCACCTAAATTATTGGAAGATGATTTCGTGTTAAATCGTAAGCGAAAACGTCAACAATGGTGTGACGATAGAAACTACAGGTGAATTTTAATTTTTCTAAATATAAACAAATTTCAGTATTCCATAAATTTATATTTAATATTTCTTTTAGATGTGACGATTGCGGAAGCAAATTTAAAGAAGAAGGGAATTTGCAATATCACGAAAAATGCCACCAACCAGGAGCGAAATTTCTAATTTGTCCAGAATGCAACACGAAGTCAGAAAACTGGCGTTTGTTAAGCCTACATCTGTGGAAGCAGCACGAAATTGACGTGGAATTGTATACGTGTACCGAATGCGATTATAGAACGTACAGTTCATTCAAATTGGAAAACCATCGACGTATTCACAGTGATGAGCGTTCTTTTGTGTGTCCCACGTGTGGTTAGTACTTATTTAAATTTTTAAACTTACACTCTGTTTTAAAACTAAAATCAATTTTTCTCAATCAGGAAAAGGATTTAAGCAAGTCAGCCAATTGAGGAACCACTCGATTGTCCACATGGATCGGAAAAACATGACCGAAAAGCGATGGTACAGTGAACAGAAGTGCGACGTTTGTTTCCGTACTTTTTCCGATTCTAAGTGTTTAAGAAAACATTTACAAGCTGTGCACAGCAAACTCAAACCCTTTGTTTGCACGTTCTGCGGACACACGTCCGCCAGGAAGGCTATGTTGCAATTACACATGCGTCAGCATACTGGCGAGAAGCCATTTCAATGCGATCTGTGTGAATATCGAACGGGTGATCACAATTCTCTACGAAGACACAAAATGCGACATTCAGGAGCTAAGCCTTACAAGTGCCCGCATTGCCCATACGCTTGCATTCAAGCAATTTCGTACAAAACGCATCTGAAAAACAAGCATCCCGGAATGGAGGGGCTTTTCGCATGTTCCTCCTGTTCTTTTCGATCGGTCAGCAAAGATAATTATTTAAATCATTTGGCGGATCACAAAAGGGGTGCAATAGACGAGACAAAACCGGCTCCAGTTACCGAAAACATGTTGCCTTGTGGAAATATGGCCGCAGCACAAATTATTTATAGCTGTTTAAATGCCCTGACCAATGACACTGGATTGGATTCGACGTCGGCGCCCGATGGAACCCGTACTTTTACCATTCAGATACCAGCGGAACACGAAATTCAGGATGACGAGCATTATTATTTAGCAATACAAGAACCGGGTGATATTGGGGATGCCGAAATTAAAGGTCAACAAATTGCCATGGCTGATGAGGCCGGCAATACGATTCATGTTTCTACACAGCCTCAACAGACACTTAAAACCGTTCGATTAATCGCGAATGGAGATTCTGGCACGGAATCGGCTTTATCTTTACCACTAGTAATAACAGAATCATAGTAAACGCAAATTACAAAATATTTTGTCTTTGCTTGACACATTTGTATACTACATTTGGTTAATAAATTGTTTTCAGTTTATTAAATCACCATTTTCTTCTTCCTGAAGTAGAGTGAGTTAAAATCCACGTTGTTTTTTCGGGTGGTTTAATTTGAATCTGTTTATGACGGGGATGAGTATTGCATAACACATACAAACGATCGTCTCGTGTTTCGAAATAGCAATCACGACATCTTCGAACTAAATGACGCCTGTATTTAAATTCTCGGATTTGCTGATACTGTCCATCCAGAGCGAACTTGGCGAGCGAACGGTCAACGAGCTGCCGAGAAATTAGGGCTTCCGACATTTTCCGTAATGCATTCCAGACTGCCATCGAAAATTAAACTGTAATTTAAAAAAAAGCTTATAATACCCAGAAGGGACGTGATTTTAACAAAATTACTGTTTTAAGCGATCAGGACTTGGGAGCATGCAGCAATGGCTTCCTTTTGTTTCAGCGCTGAGAATTAGAACGCGCTGCTGAACAAAGGTTTGACGTCATAATTTGTCTCCGAGGACTTACGGAAACCGATATGGTATGTGATGTCATTTACGATTACAAGACTAAGTTGAATATATAGCAAATATTATTTTAACTCATGAATAACATTTTAAAACTGAATTTTATTTACTGCAGTAATTAAAATGCGAGCTAATTTGTTTTTCAAAAATAATAAGTCAAAGCTGAGCTTGGACCTGGATTAATGGTCTATTCACGAACAATTAAAAAATAAATTTCAATTAATTTTTTTTTCAAAAGAACCCAATTGAAAAAGTTTTCCACTTTTTTTCAATTCAAATACGAAAAAGTTTGATAGTCCAATGCAGTAAATATGAATCGTTATTAATACAATTTAATTATCTTTAGTGTTTGTGCAATGTCGCTTTCTATCATCTTAAAGCAATCCCCAGGTGGCCGTATTTTCACATCGAGGGGGGAAAAGAAGACTAAAAAATACGAGCTGGGTGTGGCACGAAAGAAAGCAGTAACTGGATTGGATTGCGTGCGCATTTGCGTAGTGACGTAATCTGTGTGCTTGACAGGCAAGCAGCACCAAACCAGAGCAGAGGTAGTAGAACGAGCAGGTAATGCGAGCTTCATGAAAACATGGCTCGCACGCCTCCTTGGCAATCATTCGCTGATAACGCCCCATATGGATGCCAGGTTAGTCGTTCATTAATATTATATTAAACACAACTTTTGCTATGCAGTATTCATTCATTCATTCAATTCCTTATCATTCATTGCTCCGCCGCTGAAAGCGATCAATTCAGTTTCGCACATCACACAAACCGACTTGCAAACGACTTGATTAAAGTATTTTGCAAGCGCCAGACAAAGTCGTACTGAATTCTAAGTGTTCCATTGCAATTTTATTTTTGGCAGATGGAGTAATGACAAGAAGCACCAGTTGCGTCGAGAAGTGTTCGCTTGAGCAGATCGATATAAAGATCCATATTACAAGTGGTCACCATGACAACGACTCAAATCGATACGGAATTTAGTCGCTAGACATCGATGGCGCTGCTCTATCGGCTTGTAAAACTTCGCGATGCCGGAGACACGCGCGTCTTCACGTTTATAGTCACTCGGACGGTGACGCGCGATATTCATCGCAACGACGTCACGTCCAAAGAGTTTCCTTGTGCTTGTCATAAATGGGCAATTTCTTTTACGCGCACCGACCGCCACGCGCTCGGCGTTTTTCTTGTTTGGCGCAGCGCTTGCGTCGGAATACGCTGCTACGTTGATTTCGTCTTCACGCTCTTAAACCGCGAGCATTTCGGTCAGAATGAAGTTTTTTCGGCCAAATGTTGCCGTTTCACCGTCGATCAATTGGCCAATGGCAACCGGCGCCTCATTCCGAGTATCGACGAACTTCGCACGCGCTCTTTTACTGATGACAACGGCGAATTTCAAGTGGAGGTTTCGCTCGCAAACATCACGACGGTCTTCGAAAGCGATATCCGAGTCCCCCATCCACTTTGCTTCAGGTCGATCAGTCCGACGCAAATTACCATGTAGCATTGCCATTACCCGACAACACTTTTCTTATCATTTTAATAGCCATGGGAAATCAGCCCCCAAGTTGGAGTCCAACTACTTCCTCTTTGGCAACTTCGAGTGGAACGTTGCCGTGGTGCCATTGCCCGATGCCGCCGACAAGATCCTCATCACACTAAATCGACTCACGGGTTTCGATTATCAATGTCGAGTACGATATAGGGTGGTCTTAGGCGACGGCGACCGACGCCTCGACTCCAGTCCCATCAACGACTTCTCTGATTCCGACGGCCGGGGCTTCGGATGGCCGGTCAAAGCGCAGTTGTCCGATTTGGTTAGACGCGGGTCTCTTCGCATTTACATCGAGCTCATTTCCGCGCATACCATAAGTGAAGTCAAAGTACGTTCTCGCACGGCGGCGAGCTTTGATGCGTTACTTAATGCTTGATTACTTGTTGCTTCAAAGGTATTCCCATCGAACGGTGTGAGTACTTGCTACGACCGGGAAAAACAGACCTGGGCCATCGAGGCGGATGCTAATGGTGATTTCTTACGACTTAAAATGGTTTATAAGAATGCGTTTGAGCTGGCTAGAAATCATCTGAGATATGTGGCGTGGAGTGCGCACGTAGTGAGACGTCATCCGAAGACCGGTACTCGCGATCGCATCGAAGTGCTCAAAGCGCCTTTAAGCCATTATTACATCAAGGAATCTGCGGATGATGGAATTATGATGGAAACCAACATCCCCATTCATGAGGTCGGAATAAATCATTTAATATTTGGAATTTTATTTGTTCGAGGGAATTATGAAATAAACTTGCATTCCCCAGGCGATTTTTAACTTAAGGGATGATGGAATTAATTCAAACTTAAGCCTCTTTTCCTTGTTTTTCCTCTCACCCTTTTAAAAACAGTATTAGGGCTATTTTCCCTACATAAAGTAGATTTAAGCGAGAAGAAAACAAACAGAATTTTATGCTTTGTGTTATTCTTTAATAAATGGCATTTAAATGTTTGCGTGTTCCGTCTTGTTGGGAATTGATAATTGAAAGTCGAGTCTGGAGACAGCGCAAAGGAGGGGGAGGGGGACGCACGCCTGCGGGGCCTTACAAATTTAAAGTAAAACATTCGTTCTTTTACCCACAAAACACCATAGTTAAAATCACTTTAACTATAATGCATAAAACATATTAATTAAAGTTCTTTAAAGTTTAAAGAAATTTGAAAACTTCAAGTTTTGAAAAGTTAAGCCCTTTAAATTTTTAATTCATTTTTATTTTACAGTCGGAAAACTCTTTAAGCTTTAAAGAAAATGCGCCACATGTCAAATACAGAGGAGGCGGAGCCGACGACAGATATCTCAGTCTGTTTAAGGCCGCCTTTAACATACTTTCGAGTTTAAAGTATTGAATTTATTTATTGATCAGATATCAGATCCAGCTTGTCTTTTTCTGGATGACAGCAACCACTTGATAGTTCACATCGAATGGATCGAGTCCGTGCTTCTCTTTCAAGCATCTTACCATAAATATGACGAAATTTGTCGAGCGCAAAACTACCAGATGAGGTGCGCCATTGCGCTGTATAATTTTTTCTCATTAGCGCTTAAATTAAATCGCGTCGTGTGTTGCAGGAAAGAGATTAACGCTTTGCAGACGGAAAACCAGCGATTGGAGAAGCAGCTCGTACGATGTCGGAAGTCGCTGTCTTACTTCACAACGCGGTTCGGTCGGGGATCAGAAGAGTTGCCGCCGAGCCCGGAATTGTGTTCGGTGTCTCGGCAACACAGCGCTTCCGATACGGACTGATTATGACAAATGGTGCTGTCTTTTTAACGAAAACGAACGACGGCGACGAAGTTTCTGATTTTACAAGACAGAAGGCGACGATTTTTAATTTCTTTTTCTTTGCCGTATATTGGTTTGTGTATTTGCTGATGCGATGTGTGTCGTTCGCCTACTCCTGCTGTTTGCCTTCTCTCTTGGGCATCCAACGCACAACATTTTCCATGCTGCCTTGTGTATACGCTTGATGGATTCACCATAAATGCTCAATTAGAAATTTTCAGTGAACAAAAAATGCATTTTTGCTACACTGTAGAAAAAAAAAATTTTCAATGCTCCCTAATTGTGTTTTTTGAAGGGAGAAAATTTTGTAAATTATTTGTCTTGTCTATGACCACTAATGCCTTGACTAGCGCAGATTACAACTGGACAAACGAAACCTTTTTCATCCTCATCTATTTTGATGTTTCTTGCCTGTTATTCATATAACGAAATAAATAAGTGGCTATTTATGTCTTGTATCTCATTCGTAATTGTGTTGTCCTTTATTATGTTGCACTCTCGACTGGAGTTCATCAATTTTCTATCTGTTCTGGAGCAAATTAAATTAAGCGAATGCAGACACTCAGTTACGGTCGACGTCGACTGATTTAATCTGGCATGAGTGCATAGCCTTGGCGAGATTTCCAGAACACCCTGGTGGGAAATTTATAAACTATTTATCAACGAAACTGCGAGCTACTGTTACTTCGTGGCCAAGGAATCTCAGTCAACAATAACGGGATTAAAACAAAGTAGGACTGTACACATAAATAAGTTACCCACTTAAAATGGCCCGTAAAATATCGTGTTTAATTCCAACTTTTAATTACGCACTTATTTTAAGACGTCAAGATTACAAATGCGAAAGGGAATTTCTTTATCAAGTTTGTCATCGGTTAAAAAAGTAATTATAACTTTTTTTGACGTTTTATAGTGATAAATAAATGATTTGACAGTCTAAATTGATTTTCAAGAAATTTAATTGTGAAATTTTAAAAAAAAATTATTTTTAATTATTAAAAGGATTATTGATTGCTTTTTTTCTCCTCAGTTCTCAACCGGAGCCATGAAAAATTCTTCCCA
>JAQIXT010000366.1:0-39678 GCA_034700445.1 Stenotaenia linearis
AAAAAATTATTGATTAACCAGTTAACCGAATAACCGTGCCCGTGCCTATACTGCGAAGCACCCGCCGTCGAGATTTTTGTTGTCTCTTTCGAAACCGGAAACTCATCGAAGCACAGTTTTGATTTCTATACAATGCGCTCTTGCAGAATAAATTGGATTTGCCGCCTGGTTTTGTTTAATTTTTTTCCTAATTTAATATTTTGCACTTTGAGGGTTCATGTTGCATTAAAAAATTGCGAATTTAGTAAGTACGATATTAATTGCGCCCTCTATTGCTGTTTCCATTGTAGTGAATATAGTACGCAGTTGCCGCGAAGGGGATTGTCAGCCTGATGTTCCGGCTCAGGCTGGAGGAAATCCATCGGCTAGTTGTGGCAAAAAGCCCAAAGGTGGTCGGCCAACCATCTTGTATGAGGAGGAAGAAGAGGACATAGTAACTTTCATTAATCACCAGGCCTATGAGGGAATGCCAGTGGATTTTAAGCAAATTCTAGCTTATGGCAACGGATTGCTGCGAAGGCACGGTCGCCGGCCCACTGGTAACATGTATTGCGATCCTTCGAAAGGACTTTCCGTCAAGTGGTGGCGAGGATTCAAGAAACGGCATCCTGGATTGCCTTATCTACGATTGAAGTAACCGAAAGAGAAATGAAATTTAAGAAGAAACAAATTGCCTTTTTCTTTTTAAAAGGAAGGAATAACAAATTTGTAGTTTATTCACTTTTTTTTTCTTTTGTTTTATTTGAATTTTTTTTTTTTTTTTTTTTTGGTTTTGGTTTTTTTTGGTTTTTAATTTTTTTGATTGATTTATTATGATTTTGTTTTTTGTTAATTCGGCTCCTCCTTCAAACCTGTTGTTGGTTAGGCAACTGGAGTAATATGAAAACTGCAATGGAAACAGTACATTTTGTTGTTTGGGTGCAAATTTGTTGTTGATGCTTAGTGATTAGGCCTTAATTTGGATTTATGCAAATTCTTTGTTGCAGGCTTTTGGAGTTGAAATTTATTTGCTTTTTTTAAGTCAAGGATTACTAGCTATAGGATTACTAGCGAATGCTGTTTTCTTACTGGCAGCTGCAGTATTTTTAACTTCTTTTTTTATCATTTGGCCAGAGAAATGTATCAGTATGAAACTTGTTTGCTTTAATACAAGAATTGATTGATTTTTCTAGAAAAATGACAAATTTGCACCTCGGTAGTGTACGATACTACATTTTTGAATGTAACATTTAAAATTCTAGTCTTTATTTGGTTGAGAAGTTTTCAAAAAACCTAATACTGAAAATTGTATACTATAAACTCTTATTCAGATTGTTGAAAAATCCTTTTATAAAAAAAAATTTTTTAGTGGGATTTTTTTTATGTGAGAAAATCCACTCTAAAGGATATACGAAAGAAAATTTTATCTATTTGTCATAATGTGTCAACTGTTGCAGTAATTTTACAATGCAATGAAAGTTAATGTAATTAATCCTCTAAGCGATACGAATAATGATACATTTTTATTTACTTTTTAAATATTCTTACATTCTTCATCACTATGTATACGACATGAGATATGCCCATATCTTTGTTCTTTTTTTTATATTTTATTTTATTTTTATTTTATGATTTTTAAAAAAATTTTAAAAAATTTACATTTTTTTTTTGTTTTACTTTTTGTACATATTATAATTTTTATGTAATCCTATTCTAGTTTAAGGTAATGTTAGAACCTGAAACATTTTTTGAAAAGTATACGAAGGAAAAAAAATTGTTTTTTTTTTTCTTTTTAAACGTGTAAATAATTAATCAAATAGATAAGTATACTGTAATACGATTGTATACTAATAACTGTCTCTCTTTACTCCTGCTTATATTTTACAGAATCAAAGGAAAGAGAATTTTGTTTATTTACTTTTCTTAGTTGAAAATGTATACGAAATTTGCAATTGTAGCAAATGTGATTTTAAATTTTTTCTATTTTTGGTTTTGCTTACGTGCAATAGAACATTGGATTTTTAGGTTTAAAATTTGTTCTGACATTTTATTTTATACATTGTTGGTAACGTTTTGGGATTTAATCAATTGTTATTTTGAAAAATACGTAAAAAAAAGCTTATTTTTAAATAACAACACTTTATAACTAAAGTACAAGCGGTGAATGAGTTAATTTGACAAACTGGCTTTAATTTTTTTCCAAGTTTAATGTTGCCTTTTAAAGATTTTTTTGCTTAGTTTTGGTTGTTGTTTGTGGATTTTTCAATTTTTGCACTTAATAACACTAAGTTTTTAGTTGAGGGGAAAGTTTATGCCTTGTATTCCAGCCATTATGTATACGATTACTACATATGAGTAGAAATAAGTGATTTTTTTCCTTTTTTTTTATTAAAAAAAATATTAGAATTTTTTTTTTCGAAAAAAAATTCTTTGCAAATTGTATACGTGGCGACAATCCATATTTGAAGCACTGGGTTTGGTATGTTGTGTTTACATTTTTTGTTTGAATTTTTTCTTTTTATGAAATGAGTCAAAGTGTACACAGTTTGATATTTTATAAACACATTTACAAAAAACCCAGCTTTTTTTTAATGATAAATGATAATTTGAAGGAATTTATTTGATTTGTTGGTTGTCTGTAATGTTCCTGGTGTTGTATCTTGTTATTTCATTAAAATTGTGCAATTATTTTAAATAAATTTATGGAACTATCGTTATAAATAAAATAAAAATGAAATGCATTCGAGTGGTCGTATAGAGTTTCCGTTTAATTTGATCCGAAGTCAAATTGAAATGGATTAATTTCACTTATATTATTATAAAGATGGATATTAAAGAGTTGGAATTTAACTGGTTGAAATATTGTTTTGTCTTAATTTGGTGGAAAATGCGGTTTTACTAAAAAAAACTAAAAAAACCGGAAAATGGCGGTAGGTAAAACTAAAAAGCTGTTTGTGTGAAATTCACAATTTGAGCCATTAATTATCTAAATGTGGTGTCATTTTGGTCATTTTTCTTTGCTTTTAATTTTTCATTTTATAATTAACCGATTTTAATCGTAATTAATAAGGAAAAAAGGGAAAAATTTAACAAAATGGCCGTGTCAGCAAACTTTTCTGTTTCTTCCTGTTACACCTGATATGTCAACCCTCATGTGCTTTATCGTTGCAATCATCGGTCGATCGGGGTAAAAAAAAATCATTTAATTAATTCTAGAATGTCAACAGAAAAGAAGAAAAAGAAAACAGTAGAAATAAATTTGGCCATTTAAAAATATAAAAAAAATCCTCCCTATAAAAAAAAAATATTTGCAGCCAATCTTTGCTCTCATTCTTTCAGGCCGAGAGCGCCACGTTCGTAAATGGAACGAAGCTACATTGGCCCAAGCGATGGAAGCAGTTCGGACCCGAAAAATGTCCATCATAGCGGCATGCCGACAGTTCGAAATTCCGTGGGGAACACTGTATAGACGACTATCGTTGGCAAATATCCGCTCGGCTTATTCACGCAACGATCAAGGATATGTGCAGTTTATGAATATGATTCCACCCATGGTCCCTCCTCATCCCAGTCCATTAAATTGCCCGCCTGTTTACGATCAGACTAGTTCAAATTCCAATAACGTACGGCCGTATAAAAATGTTCATACGATTCAAAATCGACACGATAAAAAGGATAATCGATGAATGTATCGATTGTGTTTACTACCAAGTCAATGTTGTGTTGCATAGTGTTTTCTTATAAATAAATTTGTAGTCGACTTGAGTTTTTTTTTTTTTTTTTTTTAATTTTTTTTTTTTTTTGATTGTATCTGTGAAGTGGTTTTGTTTTCATTTTTTTACGATGAGTTTTTAATTTCTTAAAAACGCGAGTTCATTGAACCGATCTGATTTCACTTTACACTCTTGAATAATTTTCAGATTAGTATGCAGGAATTTCAAACCTGCTTTAACAACTTTACAAGAAATATTTCAATTTTATAAATGATTTTTACAAATTGATAATAAAAAAGGGCAGAAGTTTTTTTTTTTGAATGTATTTTTTTGTTTTTTGTTTTTTTATTTTTTTTTTTGAAGTACAAATCTGAGGAATCGTATATGACGTTAATAGTAATAATTGCACAGGCATTAATGATAATGTTTGTTTCAGCGCTTCCTGCTGCAACCCAAATGCCACTTATGATTGCCAGTTCTACGATGATGAGTGTGTCAACAACTGCTGCTGCACCCAGTACATCCAGACAAGATTCAGGTGAGTTTTTTTATATTCTATAAATCTATTTTATCTCTATCAATGGATTGATTCAAACATCATTGAGTTTTTTTGGTTTTTTTTGGAAAAATTTAAAAATTTAAAATGAATTTAATTGATTTGACACTGAAAAACGTTGATTTTTGCATCAATCTTGCTAAGTATGGGCTATTTAATGAAATTGATAGGAAAATATTGTTTATTTTACTTTTTATTTTTATTTATTTTGTGGCGATGTTGAATTTTGACTAAAAAGGGAATCGAAAATGGTGTAGGAAGAGTGTGCTGGTTTTGGTATGGAATTGGAAAACTTCTTTTTCTGTAGCTATGTTAGGGTAATCCAATATAGACTCTTCCACACCATGGTGCTTAGTGTTAGGGATAATGTGACTTGACTGACGTGTTTTGGATTTGATATAATGACGAAAGTAAGGATATTATTTTTTTTAGTTTGTTGAGTTTTACCCCTCTCTTTTGTTTGCAATTTGTCATACAATAATTGTACACATTTTGTCCATTTATTTGTATTGTAATATGAAAAAGTTTGAGGAAAATGGAACAAAACAGAAAATGCAAATAAAGTTATGTTTTGAAATGACCGTGTGCAAGTGTCGTTTATTGCGTTTGTGTGAATCGATTTTTTCTCTTTTAGTCTATTTTTTTCTTGCAGAAAACTTCTTATAACCAAATTGAAAGTGTGTTGTTACTTTGTGTCCATTTTGAATTTAAATTCTTAAAACAAATGGTAGCAACAGCTAAAAAATGTATTTAGGTATGTATAGCTTTTTTTTTTTTTTTTGTTAAAATTTCTAGAAATTTGATGTTTTAATGACAGTTGGAAAAAATACCATTTGTAATAAAACAAAAGATTTTTATGAACAGTTTTTATGTCCCCAACTTTTTTAATTTCCGCTTTATTTCATCTTTGCAGAATCGCATCCGATTCTTCCTGAGCGGATGAGACCACGCCCATGCAAAATTTGCAACAAAGTTATTAGCAATGCGAGAAATATGTTAAAACACATGTTAGTTCATAATCCGGTTCGAATCCCCTTTCGTTGCTGGGTGTGTGAGTGTGAATACTCCAGAGAAGAGACACTTCGATGGCATTTAAAAGCAAAGCATGGAATTCAGCTGCAGAGATGTTATTCACGCAAAGTTGTGTGATAAATTGGTTTATTTTCGACTATTTTGTGTCAAGTCGAAAAATAGACACAAGTTTTGACTAGACCACTGAAAAACAAAGCAGTATTACTTTTTTTTCCTTTTCTAAATTGCAAAATAACAGAAATTTCCTACAGATTGGCTTAATTTTGTGAGCAAGTGTTACTAATATTAATTGTATGATGTGCATGCAAAACCTGTATTTGTATAATATAATTACATATATTAAGAAATGAGAAGTTTTCACTTCGTTGTAAGTGATGATTTGCGATTTGAATTTTAGTTCCTGATTGGAAATTTGTATTTTTTCTTGAATTCGCAGGCCCTCGTCCGTGCATCGTTTGTAAGAAGATAATAAGTAGTGCATCGAACATGAAAAAACACATGGAAATCCATTGTCGACGTATTTATAGATGCGAAGATTGCTGTACAACATATACATATGTTGATAGTTTACGCCGACATTTGAGGTTGAAACACGGAAAACGTTTGAAGAAATGTTGGACATCTTAGTAAAATCTATTTATAAAGAAAATGGAGGACTGTGTGAATGTGTTAGTTTTTTTTTCATTTTTATTTCTGTCTTTTTTAAGTTATAATTTGGTTTTAAATGTTTCAATGTCGACATTAACTTTTGTGCTCGTCATTTGTTATCTTAGGGAATATTAAAGAAAAAAAAAATTAAAATTATTTTTCACGTAAAGAAAAGAAAAATAGAAAAAAAAATAATTTCGATTCGCCCTCTTGCTAAGATGGTAATCGAATTGTTTCTTTAACATTTCCAGGGGCTTTTCAACACAAATGTGTGACTTGTCAAGTGTGCAGCAAGAGCATCAGCTCGCCATCAAATCTGCGTAAACATCTTCGTCTGCATAGCAGTGTTCGCGAACTGTTCCGTTGTAATATTTGTCAAAACGTTTATACTCACGAAAATTCCTTCCGACATCATTTGCGAGATAAACACGGACGAAGTATGAAGGATTATTATCGTGATCAGGAAAATAGTGAAAGCAAAAATCCCCTTCCATTATTGACCACGATGCAAGATTTTGATTAATCTTAGTTTATATTTATTTTAAGACTATAAGACTATATTTTTTTGTTTTGTACATACAAACATTTGTGTAAGTAGGTTTATATGTCGTAAACGAGAAATGGTATCCAAAAACCTGTGTATAGTAAGAGAATGGTTTTAAAAAAAAGTGTTGTGCAACAGTTTGTATTGAAATTTTTTTCTCAGATGACGCTTTAAATTCACTAAAAAAAAAAAAAAAATGTTAGCAAGATCGAAGAAAACTAGAAGATTATTTAATGTTTAAAATTTTTATGACAGGTACTGTTTTTTATTCTAGTTTTATTTGACATTTTTTCCTATTTTATTGGTGTGGAAGAGTCCTTTCTTTAATTATTTTTTATTTTTTAAAAATAATTAAGTTAGTGATTTTTTTTTTATTATTACAACAGGGTTGGGAAATTTTTATATTTGGATTTTAAAAATATCTGAAAATCAAAAGAATAAAATAAGGAAAATAAAAAGTTAAACGTTTTTTTGGTTGTTTTTGTTGTTGACTTGCTAACCAACGATTTGTGAGCATTGTATTGTTTTGGATAGCCAATCAATCACACTTCCAAAAACACACATGAAATTTCTAGATTAATGCGATTTTAATGTTGTATCGTATCACAGTATTTGTTAGGAACAAATAAATATTATTGTTTTCTTTTTTATTTTTTAGTTCTTTTACGCCGAATACCTGAACGTCTTCGACCTCGTCCGTGCAAAATATGCAACAAAATCATCAGTAATGCCAGCAATATGATCAAACACATGCTCGTCCATAATCCAGTGAAAATCCCATTTCGTTGTAATTTGTGCGACTGCAAATACAGCAGAGAAGAAACACTTCGTTGGCATTTGAAAGTTAAACATGGAATCATCCGCCCGTCTCTTGGCAGGGACTCATATTTGCAAGAAATCACAATTGACTCGGGTCCCAAAACCTCATCTTGGATGTCATCTTCGTAGCACAAAAATCGGTCACAACTGCAAATTATCATTTCGTTTATTTCTCGTTTATCAAACGCTACCTGAATACATTGAGTGATCTGTGTTGATTGATATTTATTTGTGTTTTCTAAATCGTGTGTGATATATAATATAGACTTGTTTTTTTGTGCCATATTTATACAAAAATAAGTCGACAAATATTATTATTTTATATATTTATCTGGGTTAGATGCTTAAAACGTCTTAATTGTAATTCAAGCAAGCATAAAGCGAGGTTCACCTGCTTTTATATCTTCATCATAAAGTAAAATGAATCAATACAAATGCAAGAGAAATATCAAAAGAAAATACTTTTTTTCCCCAAACAAAAAGTGAACCTAGTCTTTATTCTTGAGTGTGATTTACACATTTTTATTCTGCAGGGGAGGATGGATGGGTTTCCAAATCGAGATTATTCATTTAAGTGATATTTTTTGCTTTTTTAAAATTTTTTTAAAATAATTTTTTTATGTTTTTTTTTTCTATTGTAAATGGCATTTGCAAAGACAATGATCTAAGTATGTAGATGGATTGAAAATGGTAGTTTTTAATTATTTATTAAATCAGTGTTGCTAGGTAACTGCAAACGGCTTTAATTTAAGCTTCCCCTTGCTATCAAAAATGAGGCCGCGCCGTTGCTTGGCAACAAAATTGGTTTTCGCTTAATTATGTTAATTAATGTGGACGAAATATGGAATTGTTCAGGCTGATGGTTGTAAAATATCTTACACAAAAGGACAAATGTAACTTAACAATTGTTTGGTGCCAAAATTCACAAATTGCTAAGTCTTCTGATGCATGGTTGTGAGTGGGTAACATGAAAATTTATACTTCCAACACAAAGAATTTTTCTAATTAATATTATTATTGATATGCATATAGTAAATATTATTATTAATTATTGATTCATATTATTATTATTATGAAAAGGTTTGTTAAATCCAGTTTTTGTGATAATTTTATTCGGAGAAGCGAAAAGAAAGCGTAAAAGAAAACGTGTATGTGGCGAACCATAACAAATTGTTTGTCATACGATGGCAGGAATTTCTAATTTGTAATACTTGTTGTAATATTTGTGTGCATTTTATAATTTTCTGGTTACAATACTCAATAGATAGGCGAATATTTTGTCTTAGGTCATAAAAATCTAACACCAATGGATGCATTCACTGAGAAACCTCATAGTAACTAAGATTAATGATGGTCTTTAACGTCACGTTCTGGCTGATCACCTCAAAAAAAAAATGCATTTTGAAAATTACTTTTTCTTATTGATTGGATCTATTAATTTTAATTACGATATCAAATTCATATCAATGATCAAACCTCATTTGAATATTTAAATACGATTTTAGTAAAAACGAAAGTAAAGACCAATCAAATGATCTTAAATAGCCTCATACAAGTACAGGTATTAGCTACGCTAAAACAAGTAGTTATTCAGCTACCTCCATTTAAAACAAATTGACAACCTCACAGTTTAAAGCAGCAACACTTTACCCAAAATCCAGGTCTGAAACTACTTTATTTTTGTAGGTTTATAATAGCAGTATTTTTCTAGCCATGTATTAGTAGTTATTAATATTGTGAACGTGAATTGTTTGGGATTGTGCATAATCTCCATCTATGCACTTTTTATTATTTTTTTGCCCTGTGGAACAATAAAAATGAAATATACAAGTAAAAATGCAAACACAGCAGGTTTGCCGTAGAGGAGTTATTGTGAGTGAACAAATAGGCATAGAAATTTTTGTATTATTATTTACAACTATTATATATACTTATTTTTTTATTTAATATTTTTTTTGTGTCTTTGAAGCTTTTGATTATATTGGGCAAACGTGTATGCAAAGAAATGTGTACATTTATACGCTTATTGATTTAATATTAATGTAGAAAAAGCGACATGATATCCAATTTACCGAAACAAAAAAATATTCTACCATGTTATTTGTTATATGATTTGGTGTGTCTAATTATGTCATACCAGTCCAGGAAGTTAGCATATAGAATTTTAGAGGAATTATAGTTGACAATGATATTGTGATATTATTAATATTATCATAAGAAAACGAACAAGCATTTAGTAGCAGTGATGACAATTCATATCCATTTGTGTAGTTTGTGTCAAATGACGAAATAAATAAAAGTAAAAAGGAAAAAAATCATGTTTGTGTCACTCAGAACGTAATTAGATGAAAAATGGTTGTTTTAAAGGTAAGATGGGTACTTGCTGCTGCTATTTTATTGTATTTTATCTATTTTTGCATGAAATTCGTTAATATTTTGCACTGCTAATGGTTTTTTTTACTAAAATGTGTTTGTAAATTTCAATTTTTTTAATCCTTTCTTTTATTTTTCCAGGCCCCCGTGATCCGATTCCTTGTAAAATTTGTCAAAAAGTGATAAGCAATATATACAACATGAAAAAACACATGGTGGTCCATGCGACTAACAGAAGAGAATACAGATGCAGCGTGTGCAACGGAATATTTTCACACGAAGACAGTTTCCGGCGTCATCTAAGGAAGAAACACGACATAGCGATGAGCGAATTGAAGAAATACATGATGATGAAAGAGGAGATTGGACAATGAAAATAATATTTTCTCATCATCTATAACAACAACAACAACCTATAAATTTATCATATACCAAACTATAACGATAGATTATTAGCCTTAATATATTGTAATCGATACCGTATTGGTTTATAGTTATGGTTAAATAGCGTATAGTTAGCGTATTTAAAGAGGAAATCAAATAGTTAACTAATTATAACTAATTAATGGATATATAATAATTTTCTTTATTTGTCATTTTTATATCGAAACTATTGTGACTTTATTTTTTAATTTTCTGGTTTTTAAAGCCATTTGTTGTAAAATTTTGTATTCATTACTTGTTACGTAAGTGTATTGTATCTCGAAGGGACTCGACCGCGAGTATAATTCTCGAGCATCGTGGTGACTACTTAAACATTATTTTCCTTTTTGCTGCCGTGTAAGTAACACTCTAAAGAAACTAACGATTGTAAATTCATTTTTTGTTTACCTTAAAGGTGATGTCAATTAAAGCGACAAGGAAAGTTCCCACGAGTGATTTTTTACAAAATACTGACTTATTTCTTCGTTTTTTTGACGTTTGGTATGTTAACACAGTTATTAAAGTTATTAACCCTTTTTCCACGTACAAAACGAATACGATTGGTACTTTATTTAATACTGTACAAATACTAATACACAAACTAACAGTTATATTAGAAAAAGAATATTTTTTAATAATTCCATAACGATTTTCTATACAAAACAAAGATGAGAAAACTCCCTGAAGTGTCAAAGTGAGTATTAACGTCGTTTATAGTCTAGTAATCACATCATCCTCTACTTCGTCCTCGTTGGTATCACACACGGTCCCACTGCTGAATCTTTTCTGGGTCATCGGAGACGAAGCTGAGTCTTCGCTCGTCAGACTGGAATTGTCGGACAAAGTCGATTCGGACGTTCGGCCTTGCGACGCGTCTTTTCCCGGATTCTGACTGCGAATTCCACTGTCGGACGGACACGACGACATGAGAGTGGTTCCGTCCTCGAGCGACTGAAGCTCGAAGGAAGTGTAGCTCAGCGTATCCTCGTTCGTCAAGCTCCCGAACCCCGTGGTCGACGTCGAGGTGGTGGTCGAGTCGGAGAACGGGCTCAAGGGCGGAATTTGGACCCCTCCTTGCGCCCAAGCTGAGGAATAATTATAGAAATTAGGATTTTTCTCGGGAAAATACTAAAAACAGAAATTTGAAATGGAAAAAAGAGGTAATTGATTGCTCAACTACCGTGTTAGAAGTCCTGGCGTGGTGCCTTCTTCAACTCACCAGACAGTAGAAGACGTTCCCGTTCACAAAGACGTTCCAATTCGAGTAATTTATCTTGCAGAACCCTCTTTAAATTTATGACAAATTTATTTTTAATTTTTTCTTTTAAAATAAATTTATTTTCGTGTTTTACTCACTTGTAATTGGATGTATTTCATATGTAGCTCAACTTTATGTACACAGTCCTCGAAAAGAAGAACCATTCGCATTCTCGAGTCGCAGTTTTTAATGAAATTTACAAGGGTTTTATGTTCGGCTTTCTCCATCTCGTGGCCATTAATGGAGAGAATGACGTCGCCTGGAAAATTTCAAAGTTTGTAAAATATTCAAAAAATTCGAAATTTAATTACAAACCTGGTCTCATTCCTGCTCTAAATGCGGGTCCGTCGTATTCAATGTAATCGACGTAAGTGATGATTTCAATTTCATCGTTTTTCTTGTAATGAATTCCGTAACTCTAAAGAAATTGTTTCTCATTTAAAAACGGAAATTATTTTTTTCACTTTTTTTTTTACTTGTAACGTAAAACCGAAAGATCCATTTATACGTTCTATAATTATCGTTCTTCTTCTTCTGTCTTCTTCCGGCTGCGTTTGTATTACCCTATCTGGTTTAACTCGTTCCAAAATTTGTGACTGAAACATAAAATTGAAAATAAACTGTGATAGGAAGTAAATTACAACAGCCACTTCCTGTAATTAACTTCCTACTACGCAACAAAATTAAATCACTGATTTTCGCAAACAAATTTACCGTTAATTACTTTCACACAAGACCGTGTTTACCTGAAAAGCAACCCCTACCTGAAAAGCTGGCTTTTCTGCATCGCAAACATTACTCGCTCGTGTTTACTTTACTTTTTTTACGTTTTTATTTATAAGTTTTGAATGTTTGGTGGAAATGTTTGGAGGAAATGGATGCAGCATGCCTTATTTTGATGGGATTTATAATAAGCTTAAGTTACCTGCGATAATTCAAAGTCTTTTGAAGCCATTTCTGTTGTGGTGATGTTCCTCGTTTTTTTAGCCGATAATTTTCTTTTTGGAAGCTTTGGGGAGGTAATGCCTGCCCCTAGATGCATGTCAGGATCCAGTTTTCTATATTTAGTCCCTGTATTACCTTCAGTTCAAGGTAATTGAATCAAGTACGTGTGAAAACGCGTTACTCGGTTTATCATCAAAAATGGCATCCAACGCCAGTGAGGATGATCGAGGAGTGCGCCTGGTTTTGTATTGATTTCTTTTCTTATAAATAGATTTTAATGGACTAAATCAAATTTAATTTAGTGATAATTATATTTGATTACGGAAAGGAATTTATTTTTAGCATTTATTCTAGTTTTATCGATATTAATAGAAGTTTATTTTATTTTTATATTACAGATATTCATTTTTAGAAAAATTGCATGCAAACAGGTGGAATGTTTTTCAGGAACACAATATTTGAAAAGAAATATTCGAAACGTGTGATAAAATGAAAATTATCATATTCCGTTTGAAAGTTGAGATGTAATGACGTCACCAAGTCGTCTGCTGATCGGTCAACGACTCCACTCATTTCATTTTCCTGTTCTCGGCGTAAGACAAGATGGCAGCGGGACAGTGGCTCGACTCGAGGCAGATGGAGGTGAAAACCAAGTCGATCGAGCAAACTCTTGTGCCTTTGGTTAATCAAGTGAGTACCGATTAATTTACACATCTATTTTTACCACTTTCCAACTCAGCAAATTTTTTCGCACCGACCAAAGCCAAGATAATTTTCTTCGGCCGCAGGCCGATTCAAATGTTATTGCACTCGTGCACGCTCGCACAACATCCTCAAAAAAAAATTCAAAATCAATGCCTAAACATTTTCAAACTTCCACAGAGAAAAAAAATGACACAAAAGCAAAGCAAAAGTTTCTCATGTTCAAAGTTGCGATCAATACGAGTAGTTTTATGCGGTCAATTATGTATAGACAGCGACTTGTACCCCAGCCATTAATGATCCGATCAAATCGATAACAGATGCTCTTTTTTACACACGAGTTAACTTTAAGCATGAATTCGACACACAAATAAATTTTTATTTTATCGATATTAAAAAGAAAATTTTTTAAATTTAAATTTGGAAAAAAAAAAAAAAAAAAAAAAAATTCGACGCTCAATTTGCGATTTTTTAAAGGTTGGAGTAATAAACAAGTATTGATTATTTGCTGGGTTTAAAATGAAGTGCTCGAAGCACATTCCTTGACGCCTATTCATCGCGTGACCCTTGCACTGTTTTAATGAAAATAACACCATTTTGAAAATAAAGGGTTAAATATGTGGGACTTTTACAATCGAGTTTTGAAAATAACATTTTAATTGCATTTTCTTCCTTTGTTTACATCTTTTTCGTTTTCTCATTTCGCTTTGAATTCGACTCACGTTGAATGGAAAAGCCATGAAATTTCCCTCGCAATTTTCTTTCTGTCGTTTCATCGAGTGGGTAACATTTTAAAACAACATTGCCCAGAGTGAAGTTATTTTATAACGTTGAAGTCGTGTTTTTCATTAGGTTAATTACGTTTTTTTAGTTTATCTCGCCAGATGTGTTTTTCCCTAACCGAAGGTAAATTTAATTATTTTTTCCCATGTTGTCATTCGGTGAAACGAAACAGAGATTAAAGTTGTGAAAATTTAATGCCGCGTTTTGATGTTTCATTTGAACCTGTTTCTGACGGTTTCGTAAATGAAAAGCTTTTGTAAACGCGTTTTAGCAAAGAATTATCGCACGTCTTTGAATGTCTCTGCCACTCTGTTGCTAGGGGCAACCGCGCGATCCAATTGTGGCTTGATGGTGACAAAATGGTCGTGTTTCTTTGCTTTAAGTAAAATTCACACATTGTGAATGAGTTTTTATCTTTTTTTTTAATGAAATGAATCACAATTCCGTTTTTTTAAAAAAAATTTTTTTGTTAAATTAGGATTTTTAATTTTTTTTCTAAACGTAAATTTGATTTTTTTTTTTAAGTAGAAAAAGTTTTGATTTTTTTGGTGAAATTATTGGATTTTTGAAAATTTCTCACTAGATAGCAGTGGTTTGTTTTGACATTTCATCACCAGATGGCGAATTTGTACCGCATATGGTTCGAAGGAAAAAATAATGAAATTAATGGTTTTATCTTCGTTTTTATTGGAAATCGATCGGAAGGAAATTGAATTAAAAACCCAATTTGTCCGTATGTTTAAATTCATCCAATATTTCCTCGCGACAATAATTTCGAAAAAGCACCCCCCTTGATGAACTTCACCGCATTGCACCCGAAAATCAATATTTTTTGCATAAAATAGTAAACTTTACAAACTTTTCCAACCCCTTTCATCCCCAAAATTCAATTCCACCTGACAAATGAGAACAAATGAAGCTCGGGTGACACAAAAGCAGTGAGTTGTCGTTGTTTTCTAAGTAAACAACAATCGCAAATTCAATTTGTTATCATTGGCATCGAACTTGACTACTTTATTTAATTTTATTGGACTCCCGCCAGTCTTCACTTCGTTTGGACTCGCGCCAGCTGACATACAGACAGAACTTTTCAAAAAACTGTCCCCAACTCCATTATCTTTCGACCGACTCCAACGTTTCAATCACTCGAACCCTTTATTTACAAAATTAAACGAATAAAATTCAAAATTTCGCGCCGCGCCTCGAAACCTCGACGAAAAAATTGGAAAAATCGAAATTGAATTTTTTTTTGAAAATGGCGGAAATTAAATGGGCCAAAGCGTTTTTTGGAAATAATATCGGATTTCACCATAAGAGCGGCGCTGCGCTGTGCGGATCGATCCTTTCGCTTCCTCTTGCTGTCTTCACAGCGAGCATCCTTCAACCCCCGTTGGAGGTTTTAGTCACCGTTGCTTCTTTTGACGTGAAATATTTACGATTCGAGATTTGCACCACTCGAGGATTATTGCAAGCGAGCCACTTTGGAACCCGAGCGTTGCATATTAACGGATAAATCCGACCGTTCGTAAACATGGATTCGGCTGAAGTGGCCAAAACCGCGTACGATACCGAAAACACGGAGGTAGGGCATAATAACGGTTTTGATTCGATTAGGATTAAATCACTTAATTTGGGCGTAATCTCGTGTTTGCAACACTCTTAATGATTGTGGGTCAAATGTGGAATGCTGAGTCGTTAAACAAAACATTTTGGTGGATTTATTTTTAGAAAATCGATATTAACTTTTAATATTTTTTTTTTTTTTTTTTTTTTTTGTATTTCAATTGTAATCTGATTTGCAACTCGAATAAATTGTGGCGATAACTTATTTAGATCGGTGGATTTTATTTTCAATTTTTCTCACCTGATTCGGCGAGTCTGATTTTGATTTATTGGGGAATTGCACCTCGGGAAGAAAATGAGAGGTAGGTGGGTAAATGGATTCGATGCTAAGGAGAAGTAGGTAAATAATAGTTGACACGAATTGAATTGTGGGATCAAAGTTTTGAAATCAGAACCATTTACGTCATTGTGGGTTTCCGAGTCGAATTGCAAGGCCAAACCCCACCTGTAACATACATGCAGCAAAGAAAAATAAAGAAGAGAAATTGATTTTTAAGCCGGAGTTTAAAGCTGAATTTCACCGAATTTCATGCTTTTTCTGCAACCCTTCGGCACAAAAATTTCAAAAAAAAATAATAAAATTTTTAGCAAATTGCACGAAAAATCAGATTTAGAAAAATTAATAATAATGAAATTCAATTATTTAGAAAAATCAAATTTTTGTAAATTTTTATTTAATCGAGAAATAAACTCTCGTCTCGACGAACCATATTGGCAGGTGGTAGGGTTAAGTTTTCAACTAATAACGAAGGGTAACTGCACCTTTTCACGCTCATATTTGCAAATTAGTAGGAATAAATTTGTACTCGAGCATGAATTCACAAATTAGCTGATAAGATTCACCGATTTTCATAAAAAAAATTTAAATTATGCGAATAACTGCCGAAATTACTGCTCAGTTGGAAACTCAACCTAATAATTTACCATCAACATGAGATTGCTATCATTTGATCATTTTTTTAAACTCACTCAGTGCAAACAATAAAAGAAAATGATGGAACGGAAGCTCGGAGGAGTAAACGTGTGACAAGCCCTCATTTGCTACTACACACAGACACTGATTGGCAGCGGTTAAGCGAAAAAATGACCCTTTCTTCACCCGCCACTTGCGATAACGTGCAACTATGCCACAAGCATGCAACATCGATCCACTTGTCTAATTTATTTCCATCGTATCTATTTAATCATACGAGACCGTCTGGATAATTGGATTGGATCTTGCGATATTCCTTTTTCTAAATATTTGATAAATAATTAATAAATATTTAATAAATGAGAAATTACGGTTTTTTAATAATTGAGTTAAACGGGGTAATTTTATTTAAGGGATCCGATGACGTGGAGGTGAAATGGGAGTTGATGAATAAATGAAATTAAGGTTGTACACGAATTTTCATTGATTTTTCTTGTCAGATTACGACCTTAGTCAACCACAAGGAGAAGGCCCTGAAATCGGAGAAGACACTGCGGGCGATTGTGCGTGTCGGGCAGGCAGTGAACTTGGCCGTCGAGCGTTTTGTCACGGTGGGTGAAGCGATCGCCGATGACAACCCTGAAATTAAAATGGAAATGTACGAGGCCTGCAAGGAAGCCCGCGCAGCAGGTGAGTTGTAGAAAATTGGTTCCATTTGTTAAATTAAATCATTTCCTGAGGGTCAGTGATGAAATATTTCACTTTTCTTGATGCTGAAACGAGGATACAGCATTGGATGTTCAAACAATTAGCAATTAACCCGTTTGTTTTAATGGATTTTGGTGATGGTAAACAGAATTTGACCGAAAACCATTAAGATAATAGAAAAGTAGATAGCAATGGTTTTTATTATTATTTTTAGCACAATCTTCCTCATCAGTGTACATCACTTGTACGAATGAGGGGAGGTGCCAGGCAATTCTGAGTTTTGACATTTCAAAAATAGAAAAAATTTTGTTTGCAACATTTTGTGCAGTGGTAAAAACAGAACAATGCCTTGTTAAAGTTTAAAGCTGTGGTTGAGTGATGTGTCTGGGATTTTACTGCAGTTTTGTTTTGTTTGTTTACATTTGTTTTATTGCATTTTGCACAAAGTTCGTTTTGTGCTCATATTCAATAATGTGAAAGCGAGATGTGGGGTCGTGAGGGGTCACCAGCTGCGGCTGTGGGTGGTTATTTGGTCGGAAATGTAACTGAAAACTTACTTTTTAAAAAATCGAAAATAAATAATACATAAAAGTGGAAAAGTGAAGGAAAAATGAAGGAAAATCAATGTAAACTATCGATTTTATTACGCTCGCAATCGTTTATTTATCAGTATATATAAAAATGGGATTTAAAATTTCAGGATCGGCTATAGAGAAGTTGTGCGAAATACAATACGACGATCAACTTCAAACCCGCAAATGCGCCGATAAAAACGGCATGGTGCGTGCCGCCCGTGTTCTCCTTTCTTCGGTCACGCGCGTGCTTCTTTTGGCCGACACGGTCGTAGTCATGCAGCTACTATCAGCCAAAGACAGGGTGAGTGACGTTTTTGAAGGAAAAAATATTTATTTTTTTGAAATTAAAAAATTTTTTTTTTATCAGGTCTCTGTCAGTTTAAATCGACTGGAAAATGTGACAAATTTCACGGAATTCGTAAAGGCGTTTAGTCAGTTCGGAAGTGAGATGGTGGAGTTGGCGCACATCACCGGAGATCGACAAAATGTCGGTACATGAATTAAATTGTACCGTGGATTGAATTTCTAATACGATCTGTCTTTTATTAGGATCTGAAGGACGAGAAACGGCGGGCACAAATGTCTGCCGCGCGGCAGGTGTTGGAGCGTTCGACGATGATGTTATTGACATCGTCAAAAGTAATTTCGTCTCGTTTCTTTTATGGTAGAAAAATTGTATTTTTACGACCGTTGAATTGTCGTTTTGATTTCGACGCGATAGACATGTCTTCGTCACCCGGAGAGTCAAACGGCGCGGGAAAACAGGGACACGGTGTTCTGTCAAATGAGACGAGCGATGGATTTGATTCACTTCGTCATGAAAGACGGAGTCATGGATAACATGGCCGCCACAGAACCCTGGAACAATGGACACGGCGTCGTTGCTGCACAGCCTAGATATACCGATTGGGACAATAACCACACCGTCCATAAAGCCATCAAGAAATACGAAGTAATCGAATGACGCTGCTGAATAACTTCAAAAACTCTTCAGAAAAACTGTAATCTACAGATTTCCTGTAAAATAGTTCTCTTTAAAAAATCTGCAGATTATCGGTATTTCTGAAGAGTTTTTGAAGGAAAACTGTTTAAAATCTTTAGAAAATCTTTAAAAACCAGCCAAATACCTGTAGAAAAACTGTACAGATAATCTGTAGACGTTTTCAGCAAAAAATTTACATAAAATTTTGTAAAAATTTTCAATTTGTTTATAGGACATAGTCGAGATGACTAGAATGACGTTAGTAGGACCCAATTACAGAGAAAAGCTTATCAGTGCCTTAGATGCAATTATCGAGCGTACGCAAGACTTTACCGATTCGGCATACACGAGTAACGAACATCGCGAAAGCATGTTGCTTCTTTGTGATCGCTGCAAACTGGAATTGAATCAGCTGCTTCGAATGGGAGTTAATATGGTGAGTTTTGCATTAAGAAATGAGAGTTAATCGAGTGTGACAAAAGGAAATTAAATTTGCATAAAAAGGATCACAAGGATTCAGTTTCGCCTAGCGACGAACTCGAGGGTGCCATAATTAAAACGCTAAAAGCATCCAAAGAGTTGAAACAGCAGGTGCCTAAATACGATTTATTTAACTGTTAAAAGTTGCATGTATAATGATTGTAGTTTGTTTTTCGGTTTTACAACACGGTGTAGTTGCAAGACACTGCTTTAGATCAAGGAAACGAACTCTTGAAAATGGACGATTTGGATATGTTGAGTGCGCTCCGTAACGCCGCCATGTCCACAGACAGCGAACGGATGGAGGAGTACGCCGAGAGGTTTTTGGAGAACGTAGAACACGTTCAAGAGGTATTGAAATTGGAGAAATAATTGTAGAAAATGAATTTTGATGAATTTTTATTTAAAAATTTGAGGTGTGTAAATTGCTTCGGCATATTGCAAACACTGAATCACTTCAAGTAACTTCGAAACAATGCGAATCGAACATTCGAATATTCGGACCGCAGGTAAAGCGTTCGATTTGAATCGTAACGTTGTTTTGTGAACTGTTATTTACATTTAAAGGTTCTGTGTGCAGCACAAACGTTGTGCCTTTATCCGACGAGTAAAATTGCCAAAGAAAACTTGGATGTTTTTATTGACGTATGGCGGTCTCTTTTAGTGGATTTGGCTTCGGTCACCCGCGAAATTGGTGAACTGTGCAGTACCAAGTTGCCCGAGAAGCAAGTGTACATGTCGCTTCCCAGGCCTGGGGTGAGACGTATTTCAATTTATCTATTTTATTTATCGCTCACGCTCGTGTCGTCGTTTGTAGAAACACGGAACGACCAGTAAACCGCTCAAACCGACTAAACTAGACGACGAAGAGCAAGCGAAGATTGCGAAGCTGGGTCTCGAAATGAAAATGCTCACATCCGAAATGGATGCCGAGACGGAAAAGTGGGAAGAATCGGAAAACGACATCGTAAAACGTGCCAAAAGCATGTCGTCAATGGCTTTTTCCATGTATCAATTCACGCGTGGAGAAGGCGCACTTAAAACTACTCAGGACCTTTTTACTCAAGCGGAATTCTTTGCCGAAGAGGCGAATAAACTGTACAAAGTAGTGCGACATTTTTCATATCAGGTAACGTTTCGACGGCCGGCTGTTGCACTCGTGTTAATCTAGCATTTATTTTAAGGTTCCTGGCGGTGCTCAGAAAAAGGAATTATTAGATAACCTGGACAAAGTTCCAACGTACGTCCAGCAACTGCAATTCACCGTTAAGAATCCGACCGTCGGCAAAGCTGCAACCTTTACAAAGGTAAATTACAATTTGGATGATAACGTCTTTTTAATTCGATTTTCCGCTCTTTCAGGTTGATAATGTCATTCAAGAGACAAAAAGTCTCATGAATGTCATCTCTAAGGTTGTCACGACCTGTTTCGTATGCGCCACTAAGGTAGGTTTTAACCGAAATCCGTCCATTAACAATTTACAATCATTTTTTTATTCACTTTGTGAATGCAATTTAACGTGAGCTAAAAATAAAATTAGAAATACTAAATAAAAATATACACTTATCACTCATCTCATTAAATTTTAAACAGCAATACTAATAATAACATTTAAAAATAAATTAAAAAATCAAAATTTTTTTCATTTTTGTAAATAAATTGGGCGAATAAACCCAAATAATTCCTTGAACCTAGTTTCAGGCGATCCGTGCCGTGTCTTCTCGCTACTATTCCTTGCCTTCACAGTTTTTCTCTCTTTTTCTCTCTTCCATCCTATTTTTCTAGTTTAATATATTCCTTCCTGAAGACAAGAATTCAGACATCGTAAGTTGTAATTAGGAATACAACTGTTGTCTGTTGGACAAAATTTTTTTTTAACAGTGTTATTAATGAGATTTTTTTTTGGTTTGCGAGCAGTAGTAGGGTGTTTTTATTTTATAATTTGTTTAATTAAAGTTAAGGAGTTTTTAACAAATAATTTTAATGCGATTGGTTTAATTTGCGTGCGAAATTTAAAAATTATTTGTTGGTTGTTGTTATTTGGCACCTGAGATCGTGTCGTGTTGTTACACCGATTGCACTAAACAGTTCACAGATTCACTATAGCACAGATGTACGCATGTTGACACATTTAATTTTCATTTGTTTTGATTTTGATTTTAATTTTGCATCGGAGTACGTGTTGAGAATGATGTTTGCAAGTGTCATTGTTTTATACATGGTAGATAACGATTTTTTTAATTTTTAGGAGCTGAAAATTGGAGTTGTAAAAGAAATTTTTTTTTTTTTTTAAATTGAATTTTTTCAATTTTACTACTCCAATTAGTCCAACATTCTTTTTGTTTGATTGTTTTATGTAAATTTAAATCGAACGAGTATTTAAATGAAAATTTGTTTTTTTTAGTACAATTTGGACTTCCGCGGTGCGGCTGCTCGATCTCGAGCTATTTCACCGTACAGGAGCGAGGGAGAAGAAGGAGGACAGGGCTTATCCGACGGTGCGTCCGGCTCCCCGATAAAGGGCGGCGGCACGTCGTCGGACGGGAGCATATGACAGTTTGGGATGGCCCGACGAGGGGCCAACAAACAAGAACCGCGACGAACTCGCGTGTCTTTTTTACTCTTTTAGGGCCAAGATCCAAACAAGATTAGTCGTGGACTTCGTTGATGTTGCGGGGCGGAAGAGCGGTTAGGAGAGGGAACTGTTTTATTCGAATCTGCTTTGATTTCTCATTTTATGGTTTGTTCATTTAATTTAAAAAAATCTAATTTTATTTTAAGTAATTCAATTTTTCAGATTTTAATTTCAAATTTGTTCATTTTCAAGTTTTTATACTCAGGTATTTTTTTTATATTATTATTTATCTATTTTTAAGATAATTTTAAATATTTAATTATTTTTTTATTGTTTTACGTAAGATTTGATTTATTTAATTTTGAAAGTATAAAGACAGAAATCCCTTTTCCAGCTCTGCATAAAAACATCTAACGAGGATCATGTTAATCTTGCTGAGTTAAATTTAATTTGAAGAGATTTTTCCGGACATTTCGACTAAGTGCCAAAGGTAAAGTGTCAAAGATATACCTAGTATTAATGAAAACTAACAAATTGACTAATCAAAACGAATTAAAACTAATTGGAAAATGCACATTTGCTCAATTGATAATGTCGAGTCGAGATGTCCTTCGGAAGGACCTGGGCCCTATTTCGCAATATTAATTTGAAATCATGAATATCATCACGCATCATCATCGTTCCAATCATTGCTCATTATCATCGTTCTGAAAGGAAAATAAAATTAGGAAAATTGAATATAATATATCAAAAAATAAATAAATAAACTATTCTAATATGAAATATTCTAATAACAAGTTGCTATTGTTCTGTAATTTAAGTAAAAAGGGGGGTAAATAAATAAATATTAAATTATTTGAATGTTAAGGAATTTATTAATTAGTTACGAATCTGCTGTTAGATTTCAACTTTGATTTTATTTGCAACATGACATAATATAAACTCATAGAAAGAATGTACTATTAAGTTAATAAGAGACAATGTTATGCTAAAATGCTAAATGGAAATAATAAGGTAATTTGCATTTATTATATGAAATTTTATCATGCATTTTAAAACTGTTTTTCTATTCTCTATATAATATATATACATTGAACTTAAATGGGAATCGTATTGTTTCGCCGAGTTTTTTTTTGTACAAAATGTGGTATGATGTAATTAGCATAGAAATGAAATTGATTTAATGGCTGTGCAATTCTTTCTCTCATTTAATTCGAATCACAAGAAATAACAGCGAAACCGAAAAGGTAAATAACACTAACTCACTAACTCAAAGAAAAACAGATCTACAAAAATTTGCAATAATCTGTAAAATTAAATTTTTGTAAATCTCATTTTTTTTTTCCATGCCCTTTTATTTATTTTTCTTTAATTTCGTATTAAAAATTTCTATTTTTATCTCGAATTCGATATGTTGTTGATACAACAGCATTTCTTGGATTTAACCTTTTTATTAATTTTTTCCTACTCTTTTCTCTAGGATTCCCCAGTCTTCACTCCACCCCTGAATGAGGAATCGACAAAACCCTACAGTAAATGACCCTCGAAAGGCCACCAGAGCTAGTGAGTGAGTTGAGTTAGGCTTCCCTATCCCTCACTCGCATTTGATTTTCTCTCACAAGTTCCTGTTCAATGTCAGCGAGTATTTTTTCGTCATTTCGACACGTAACTTGTCGCAAATAGGAAGTAAAAGATGGCTCTGTGTGGATTATGTGTTTGTCACGAAGAACCCAGACCCAAAATTAGCGCGCCTTTACATCTATTACTGCAGGTAAGACGGTTTTGGCGGGATTTAACGCGAGTTTGAGTTTTGTCAATTGAAAATCGAAGAAATTCTCCTTTTAATGACCAGCTTTGTATTGGTTTTTATTTTTTATTAATTTTCGTGAGATCATCTTCGGGAATAAGATTTTTTTTCTGGCTCGGTTCCAAAACGTGCAGTTTGTTCAAAATTTGGTTTCTACCTGAGTAGGACGTACCTCAACAAGGTCAGCGGGGACCCACGTAAGAATGAGGAAGGTGGCCGCTCAGAAATGCAAAAAACGTGCAACGAGTTATTTATTTTACTATTCTCCTAATCTCCGACGACATTTTTATTTATGGCATATTGGTAATGGGTTAGTTAATTTTTTTTCTTTTTATCAATTCACGAGTTGGAATTCACTTTGCCCTCTGATAAAATTTCTCCAACACACCTGCAAGGTGTGAATCACGACTGATTTATAGCGTTTTTTTTCATTTTTATACGGGATACGTTATACTCTGGGGGTTAAACAAGCCATATTTCAACAGTTTTATCTTTTTTTACTTCGTATTTATCCTCACGTTTAAGTTAATGAGGAATTTAATTACATTTTAGGCAGGTAATGAAAAAAATTAATTTATTTCATTTTGGAAGGAATCGTGGGAGTTTCTCCTTTGATAAACTTGAGTCACTGGAATAACCGATGGGGTAAGGAAATTCTCGAGCGTTTATTCAATTGTCCTAACTGTAAATCAAAGAATTACTGCGGGTGGGACGTCGATGATGTCACGAAATGATAAAAAATAAGAAAAAAGAAATTGAAACGGAGCCAAACAGGCTGTGACAACAAAAAAGGAAGAACACATGTAATTTCGAGTATTTCACGGCCAGATGAACATATGAAGGGTATAAAACAGAAACGTGTAATCAAAAAAATTGTTAAAAGATTTTGGTGTGAAATAGTCGGATTTAATCAGATTAAGAAGTGGGATGGGAATAATAATGACCGTGATCGATTTTGACACTTGTAGAAATGTATTACGGTCGTTTGGATTGCGGCGCGAGATAAGTGTGACAAGTGATTCCATAAGACCACCCCAATTTGAAAGAAACTCTTAGAAAGCCCGAGGAAGTAGAGGGGTTGGGGTAATTTTTTTTTTTGTTGATGGGTGTAGCAGGACGAGGAATAAAGGCAACACGTGTGTAAGTTGTTTAGATGGCCGCTCCCTTGTCATCATTTCGATGTTAAATGTATTAAACGGTTGAAAAGAAGTGGCAATTATTTTCTCCAATGGTTATAATTGGAAATTAGTTGGAAATCTGATAAAGACGTGTGTCAGGAAACTTTTCCGTCTTTCTAATTATCTTTTCGAGCTATGAGACCTTGGAAGAGTCGTAGAAACTTTTCGTTTAATGTAATTGATCGTGTGAATGGGTTTAATGGGAAAATGAGTTGAGGAAATTTGTAAAATTGACAGCGGTGTCATTAGGAAGGAAAGGGGTTGAAATTAATGACGTCAGTAATAAGTGGGTCTGGGATGTAAATAACGGTTTTTGTGGAAAACCGGAAATTTTTTTTTTTTTTTTTTGAAAACAAAAAAAATGTATTTTTTGATTTTTTGTATGGAATTTTGTGGGTTTTGCCGGTGCATGTGGTGAGGTTCTTATTGGAGCTTATGGAGAGTGTTGGTACAAGAGGTTGTAGGGGTTTGTACAGATTAATCCCCCTACTGTGGGGAGGGTGAAGAAAGGGGATGGTGAATGGGGAAGTGTCAACGGTTGACGGATGAGACCAACTGTAGGAATGCTTGTCTGCACTCTGACTGCATTTTATTGCCGAGTTTGATGTAATAAAGTGAGTTCCGGAGGAAAAAGTGAATTAAGTTGAATGGATTTTGGTAGTTCATATTTAAATTTGTAGAAAAATTATCATAATGTAAAAATGTTTGTAAAAAAAAAGGTTTTGTATTGTAAATGAAGGTGGAAGGTTACACTCAATCATAATACAATGGCATGTGTGAGTGAGTTATTTGATTAGGACTTTTTTCTTCCGTTTGTTTTGTTTATTGTGTATGGGAGGGTTTGTATCCTGGTCTGGATGGGATTTTGTTTAAAATAGAAAAATGGGATTTACAAAAATTTATAATGATTAAATTTGTGTAATTTACGGTTTTAAACGAACACTTTCCGGTGAATTTTGTAAAATGTTCTTTCACAGGTTTAAACACGTTAGATGTTTACAAATAAATTTAATTATTATAAATTTTTGTAAATCTGATTTGTAGTTAGTCTTGAAAACTTTAATATGCAATTGAAATTTATGGCGCTTTCAGTTTGCACAGCTAAACAAACTGTTATGTTGCTCGGTAACTTGGGAACAATTAATTTTCGTTAGGTAATTGCAAGAAAAATGAAGAAATACTATCATTTTTTGATTGAAATTTATATAACCAATTAATACAAGGGGACGTTGTTCATTCATGGCTAATAAATTGAGCATTTCTCAAATGGGGATGGGATGATGAGTGAAACATGTGCGCAAACGCTATTTGTCATAAGGGTGAAGTTGAGTAAAACTGTCACTTTAAAACCAATTTGTTAGCGGGTCAAGAATGTAATGAATGTAGTTGATATTGTTACCAAGGGAAATTGATGTTTCCACCGTGAGATGTCTCCACATCCATGCGATGTTGCGATACACAACTTTACTTTAACGTACACAAATATTTTTATTTATTTCCTTGTCGTGAGTGGGCGGATTACGTAGTGCTCCACATGTGTGATATCCTTTATGCCGTAACGTATCGAACAGAAAACCACGAGCGATAAAAGCAGGATTTAGTGTTGTTATCAGGTAAGTTGCCATTTTTGAATACACCGGTTTGTTGTCATGTCGTAAAACTTTTTAATGCCTATCAGCAATGCAGAATATTTTCTTTTCACTCGGCAACACGGCCTGAAAAGTTTATTTTTAATCCTTTAAAAATTGAAAAAAAATTGAAAAAATTTGAACTTTATTTTTTCTCATTTTGCAATGCGTCGAAAGGACATAAATTACGATTGCAACTTAAATCCAGATCATTTTTGTGCTCGTTCGACCTTGAAAACACATCCATTTTTGTTTGCTCGGTCGACACAGGTGGCATGTGTTTTGCACGTGTGAGTTTGTTTACCCTGCATACACATCTCTTCTCTTTACTTCCCCGCCCTTGTTTTACCCCACACTTTTGCTCGTCTGTGCCTCGTGTTGGGAATAATTGGAGGAATTAAATTTTGCCTCGCCAGATGGGTTCGAAATGCATTTCGGGAAAATGAAAACTCGAAATGACAGCGCAAACTAATCTTGACTTCAGTTTTTGACCTATTTTTTAATAAAGGGTCATTGCACGTGGTTCGTATTCAAGTAATTTTGCAACTTAATACTTTTTTTTTTGTTGAAAAAATGGAAAAAAAAGTGTGAAACGAAACCGTCTCATTAAAGAGAAAAATTTACGGATCTCGCATTATTCAAACGGTAATAACGATTCTGTAAATTAATAATCTGCGTTCAATTTTCGCGATGGTGGGGAGATATGCTTAGTTATCAATTTGTTTTCATCTGGCACGTTATGCCTCATAAATCCCCGTCTGTTTTGCCTCTTAAAGCTGAACTCAAGGGTTAACCACACCGAAAATTTTTTCAAAACAAATTCCAGATCTGTCAATCAACCGTGTTTACCAATATGCCATTTGATCTTTTTATGATTTTTCTATTCAGTTGCGATAAGGAATTTTTTTTATTCCAAAATCACTGGGCTTGTCTTCCTGTTGCATTTCGGTCTGCATTTCTTAACCATATTTGCCTCCTACAGTAATTTTACGCCTACGTCACGTGTTGTTATGTCTGCCCCGGGGTCAATTTTGCCTTCGCAGAATCCTTCCATTGTGGCTTCCATCAATTTAATCCTTTGAATAACAAGTCTCTTTGTTTTGCTAATCGATTTGTTGTTGATGGGACTTTGGACCGCGATTATGAGAATTAGCTCTAATGAGTTGAACAATAATTCATTTATGGATTCGATAAACTCTGGACTTAGAAATTTTTTTTATTATAATGTTATATTTACTCGCTGGTACCAAAACCGGAAAATTATGCAAATTGAAAAGGCTGAAAATGGTGTTTGAGAAATGTATTACATAAGCTGCTTATAAAGATGGCACCTTCGCTCGAGGGCGATTTGGTTTGCGTCTTGTAGGCGTTTGTCAGTTGATTTCTTGGCCTTTTTAGGATGGGTGAAGGTTGACTTGACTTTTCTTTCGTTTTTCCATCGCATTTTACTGCCCGAGCTACATTCGACACACACACACACGCTCCTAATCCTTTAAGCTTGCAAAGGGGTCCCATCTGAAGATAATTTGGTGTTGGTCTTACGACTATATAATAATTTCAATATGAAGTTGCCGTCGTGTACAAAGGTAAAAAAAAAATTTAAAAATCTAATCAGATTTACAAAAATTTACAAAAATTAAAGTTGTTGTTATAATTTATTTTTCTTTACGACGAATTTAATTATTGTTGATTTTTTGTAAATTCGATTAGTAAATTAGTGTTGAAAGGGTTAAACATTGAGGTCGACGTGGCAAAAGTCAGTTTTGGTTTTGGCTTTAACTAATTTTTGTTGTCATTCAAATCACGTCCAGAATGACCTTTTCGGAGGTATTTGTTTGAGCAAAAATTAAAATGGGTCATTGGGTTATCGGCCATTTTATTTGCTTATTGAAGTAAAACCTGGTTGGGAAAGAATTTCGTTCAGTCGCTACTCGATCTCGGAATGCGACGAGCTGGCTTTATACTAAAGTTCCCACTTTTGTAAGTATTAAGAAGGCAAAAGGTGTATCCCCTTCAAATCAAGGTGAACCAGGTTTTTCAGATTTTTAATCTATTCCAAGGTTGTCTAAAGATTATGCACATGTTTTTACCTGATTTAACCAATTTCGCAAAGTGTAAACAAGCGCATAATTCAACGGCAGCTGTTTTGCTTGAAAAGGAAAAAGTAATTAGAAAGAAAGCAGCAACAGTTTTATGTATTCGAAGAATGCAATGTAATACCCAGAGAAAAAGTCGAAACCGAAAGTGATGAAATGGAGTTTATTTACACGTGTTTTTTTGACATAAATTCTAAAATTTCGTTAAATTTTTTCCTTTCAGCCTCAGGGTTTTGATTCTCACACGCATTCTTTTCGCTCCAAACTCGTACATAAACAAGTAACTTGCCAATATTGTCAACAGCCAATTACCCAGCTTGGAAGCAGTTGTCGAAGTGAGTGGTTTTTTTTGTTTTTTTTTAAACTCTGAGTAAAGTACCCCTTAAAAAAATAAATAAAAAAAAGTAAAAATGCTTTTAACAGATTTTTTTTTAAATTTTTTTTTTTTTAACTAGGGTTATCCAATCTTCCCATTTTGGGTGTGGTTCTGATAATGAATCAGTTATTTTTTTCCTCCTCCTTTTCAAGTTTAACTTGGCCTTGGATTTAACTCCACCCTAGACACACCATGTTAAATCTCTGTTGATTTGATCGAAATTAAAATAAAGTGTGTAAATTATGGGTGTCGTTGAGTTAATGAAATTGTATCGAAAAAATGTAATTCTAAATAATGGAGATTAAAAATAGCAAAAATTAATTCTAGGTGTGAAATAGCAAAAAAAGTTTAAATTTTTTTTTTATTTTCTAAATTTTTTAATCAATTCATTTCATCCTGCTAAAATTATGGCTCAAGTGTGAAAGAACTTTGAATTCTCATTACTATGCAACTATGGAGTCTCAAACCTGACCTCACCACGCCCATTTACAGGTCATTTCTTAAGGTGTTGCTCGCACCTGTGCTTGTAAAGTATTGTTCTCGACTTGTCAGACGAATAATTTCACTTTTAAACCCACAATTTGGACCCCATTTAAGAAAAAAATCAATTTCCCCTAAAAAATTCCAATTCCCCTCCCATTTAACCCTTTAAAACAAACAATTAACATTCAAAACACAGCGAGAACATTTTCTTCAACTAAATATTTATATTTTCTTTGCAGTTTGCAAGTACATCTGTCATCCCGAATGCCAACCGAGGGTAAGTAGTAATTTGTTTAAGATTTGGGTTAAAGATGGCTGAATTTTCTCTGCCCACTTTTGATTGTCTGGAAATAGCAGAATGATTAGTTGGGCAGAAAGGATTAGGTCAAGTGGGGAGCAAATTCTCAACATGTTACGCAATTCTTTACATACTCGTGACTAGTTAATAATTTGTTGACTCTTTTCGAGCGAAAAATGTTAAGCTTCTGAATTTTCGCAAGTTTTTTTTGTCCCTTTTTATTTTTAGCAACTTTTGCTACGTTTTCATTCATAACGCTTTTGCCACTTCACTTGTGCTGTTGCAAGACACGATTTATTTCCAACATGGAGGACGCTTTTTTTCTATTATTTTTACAAAAAAAATGCATTTCCGGATTTGATTTCGTGTATGTTTGTACTAAGTTGGGATTGTGATGATATACTCAAGATGGAATTTTGCCAATTTGTACTGCTCTTTTGAAGTTCTTTCGTCTCCTTATAAAGTTCTTCACGTGGGTCTATTTATAAATAGTTTCATGTTAGCCCAGCAACACACAAATGCAGCTTCATTTTCTAACCAGCTTTGCTACTATACCCCGCTATCGGATCCCGCGTCGCTCCATCAACAAATTTGTGTTAAAGTCACTTTTAACTGACAGGTGAGAAATTCATTTCTGAAATACTTACCCTTCAATAACACGTGTGACATTAATTTCAATTGCAAATTGAGTTATTTATTGCTGGGCACGCACAGTCCTACTCGATACTAATGAAGACGTTATGCAACGCCATTAAGTGATAAGGAAAATGTTTAACTGGCACTTTTACCGAGAAATATTTGTGTACTTTATTGTCCTTGGCATTCGTTTCCAAATTTTTCAATTTTTCAATTTGTGTAACTTAATTCTTAATGAATTGATGTGGAAAATAAAATGTAAATAAGTAAATTATGTAATAATTTTATCTGGATGAAATTATGAGTTTTAATGGTGTACCCCGGCCAGTTTGGTTTATTTTGAGCAGTTACTCAGCGGGTTCGTAAAGTTGAATTAGAGCCTACCTAAATATAGTCAAAGAACTGGTTTAATGCCTTTAAAAAATATTGAATACAAAGCACAGCCAAAGTGTCACTCAATTTACCCACAAGTTTTAAAAAAAATTACTTGTAACCTTTTTAAATTCTCTTTTTTTTTTCTCGAACGAGAAAAGATTCTTAATGCAACTTCCGCTAAGGAAAAATTTCCTGTATCATTTTTATATTCGTTTTTTGTAATAAATTAATCTGAGATTAAAACATCTGGTTTAGTTTTTAGTGCAGGAATACCTTAAATGGAATTTGAAGTATAAAATTATATTCTAATTTTTTTGTCCGATTAAAAAAATTAGAAAAAATTTTTTTAAATTTAAGATAAGATATATTTTTGATAAAATATAATAATTTGCGCCAGGAATTCTTTAAAAAAATAATAACCTTATCAGTTATAGACCAAAAGGGAATTTGACCAGTTTGGTAAAGATCAACCACCTAATTTTTCATTTTCTGACCTTTCAGGTGGCCTTACTATGTGACAATTCTTACTACCAGAAAACAGTAAGTAATAATAATTAAATTTATTGTAAACTTTACAAAATTCACCGAAAAGCGTTCGTTTAAAACCGCAAATTTAATCATTATAATTATTCCCCCGCTAAATTCCTTATTTAGTACCTCGAAACAAGACTATTTCTGTTGGACAAATAAACAAACGATCTGGATTTTTATTTTTATATCACTGCGATACGAATAAACAAAGCGAGACTGTAAAAACAGGTTTAACAACCGTAAAATTAACTCATTCCATATTAAGCATTTTACATTTTTCGAATAAAACATGTCACACCTGTAGCTTGAATATTAAATAGCTTTTTACCTGACCCAGTAATCGGGCTCAGGTTGGCAAGCGATCATTCCTGGTGAATGCATCTGCAATTGGATGCTGCATCTTATGACAGCAGCTTTTTCTTTCTAGTTTTTTTTTTTAAATTCCGTTAATTTAATCAATTAATTAGATTTGTACAATGCGCGACTTGGATTACATACGTTTGTGTCGGATGAAAAGAATGAATTATTGGTCCGACGATAAAAATTACCTTTTTACATCAATTTTTCATCGCTTAGCTTTTACGTTATGGCATACTGCTTTATTTATTGAGGTCAGTAGTTAAAGGTTTAATGAAAACAATTTGTATACAATTGTGCAGGCGTTATGAATTATTTACGTCCTGAAATTTGAGGAATGAGAAATATTTTAATATATTTCCGTCTCTTTCGGGAAAAATTTTTTTTTTTCAAAGTTAACTGCAATTTTAGTCAACTTTTCACGTTTCTTTTTCTCAGAAAAATTACGATGGTGTAAATCCACAGCAATCTCTTCATTCTCCCTTTTATCTGCCACCTCCGAACCAAGGTGGAGGAACTTTGCCGAAATCTGTAAGTTAATTAAGTTGAATAAGAATATTTTTAATTGTGAGTTTAATGAAGTAAAAAAAAGATTGTAAATTCACTTTTACGACTAACCTTGACCTTCTCGGATAGTAAAAACTCTTTGAATATTATCTTTCTGTTTTTTATTTGGTGTACTCGAAACTATTCCTCACGAGGGAAAAAATAGTTATGTAATATTTACAATTTGGCTTTAATATTTGAATTATTAATTTCTTTTATCACGTAACGTTGAATCAGGATGTATTTTTTCCGATATAATTATTTGATATTATAGAAATGTCATTTGTTTTTTAAAATTTCTTCTTCCTGTACTTGAAATATCATTGTGGAGGAAGTTTATGCAAACTGCGTACACAATGATGTGCGACAGGTGTTTTGTTAATGTAAAATCTTTTACTTTGCAGCAAAGTTTACCTCTTTCGAAGCATTTTACCTATCATACAACTTATCGCCTTCCGTGAGTATTTTTTTTGTGGATATTTTAAAAATTATCGTTATATATGTTACATTGTTGTAGGGACCGCGGTGCTGGTGATATTTTAGAAATGGATATAATTTACATAACAGAACGGGTCATTGGTGAGTATTAATTGATCGATTGGTGATATTTTTATTGATTTGTGTTGTTTTTATTCAGTCATGACCTTTCCGTTGGTCGGAAATGAGAAAATATATCGGGAAAATTTGCGAGAAGTCACCCAGATGCTTCGAAGAAAGCATGGAGATAATTATATGGTAAGATGATATGGTATTTACTTTAATTTGCCAAAAATAAATTTGATTTTTTTAGGTTTTCAATTTATCTGAGCGGCGTTACGATCTTTCGCGATTGAACAAGCAAGTTTTGGACTTTGGTTGGCCCGATCGACTTGCTCCACCTCTAGAAAGAATTTGTAGCATTTGCAAGTCCATGGATTCCTGGCTCAATTCTGATTCTCAACATATTGTTGTTTTGCATTCGAAAGTAGGTTGTATTAAGCTTTGTTTTTTCTTAATTAAAATTTATTTTTCCTTTTCAAGGGCGGAAAAGAACGAGTGGGGATTGTTACTGAAGCGTATCGTCATTATAGCAGCATTTGTGCTAGGTATAATAAATAACTCATCAATTTTATCAGCGACTCAATCGAGAAATTTAATATTTGTAGCGGCGATCAAGCTTTAGATAGGTTCGCCATGAAGCGTTATTACGACGACAAAATTGGAAATCTGAGCCAACCTTCTCAAAAGAGGTGCAATATTTCAAATTTCAATTTTTTTCTCTCGAATTTTAATTTATTGTAATTTAATTCAAGGTATATCAAGTACTTTTCGGGCCTCTTATCAGGAGCCATTAGAATTAATAGCAGTCCACTGTACCTCCATCACGTTGTTATTGCAGGCGTGCCAAATTACGATGGAAAAGGGGGTGAGACTTTATTTTTTGCACTATTTTTTCTTATTTTTTTAATTGTGTGAAAATTCTTCCTTCTTGTTATCGTCCACTTGTTCTATCTCGGCGATTATCTTTGAAATATTTATGATTCAAGTTTACGAAGGACATAATCAAAGAACGCACTGTTCTTATTAAAAATTTAAAAAGATTTCTAAAATCTTAGTAAATAGTTTTAAAAAAATGAAGTTATCGAAGTTTTATAATAATTTGTTTAATAATTTCCTGTGATTTGAAAGGTCATTGACAGTTTTTATTAATGGAAAAGTGAAATCAGCGGAAGAGGAAACCTGAGGCGAATTTTAAAAAAGAAAATTGATAATTTATAGTTTGCGTGGTGTAATTAATGCAGCGAGATGTTTCTTTTGAAGTTTATTAATGGCCTCTTTGAAAGGACCAAAGTTGTTGAGTGAAAATGTTTCAAATTGAAGTTAAGTGTTTGAGATAGCAGTACTTGATCTTTTGAGTTTGAGAAAAAAATGTTTTCAGCTTTTCACTTTATGACCTCGTTTCGTCTCATTAGACAAACATTTCTTCTTCTTTTTTTTTTTTGTAGTTAATTAAGAAATAAAAAAAAATTTGTTTTGTTTTGTAGGATGCAAAGCGTTTTTAAAAGTATACCAAGGAATGAATCAAATTTATTCTTCTGGCATTTAGTAAGTTTTGACAGTTTTTCAATGGAACGTTGATTTAACGATTTTGACATTTTCTTTGAAATTAGTAACGTGACGAGCAACATGGGCCGTGTTTTCATACCTTTAGAAGTGCCATTGCAGTTACGAGGAGACATTATGCTCAAATGCTACCACAAAGCTCGCTCAACGACCCGTGAAGTCATTTTTCGCTGCCAATTTCATACATGTGCCATTTCGGATCACGTCCTCACTTTAGCTAAAGAAGATCTCGACGATGCGAGTCAAGGTTGACAACTTTGCATATCAATTCCGTTTATTCTACTTATTTACCTTCAATTTTTTATTAGATAAACGATTCCCCGAGGATGGTCGTGTGGAAATTAAATTCTCATCCGGTCCTGAACATTTTCAAGGCAAGTTTCAGTGCGTGTGTGGCACGAAAGTAATTCTAGAGTTCTCTTTTTTTGTTTCGAAATTTGTTGGAGTAATATATTTTCTTTCGTATAATAGTAATAAATGATTACTCCAATTATAAAATGGGTCGAAGTTCACTAGTAAATGGGTCACTGACGTTTCTAAAGCTAATTGGTGCTAATTATTTTTATGTATGTTTAGGAAATGGGTATGAGATGCCACACCCCATCGAGTCGTCGACAGATCCAGTCGTCCGTTGGGACTCTTACGAAAATTTCGATGCTGTGCCCGAAGATAATCCTGAGAGTGAGTTTTTAAGTCGGATAAAAACGTGGAACTCGGTGTTAATTCGTTTTTTATTCTTAATTTCGGACTATAGCATTAGATGATTTGGATTTAAGTCTTTCGAGTAAGTGAATTTATCGAAATTTACCATTTTTTTGTTGTTTTAAAGTGTTTTCTAACTGTTTCAGAGCATACCCACGGTCCAGTCGATGGAAATTTGTACGCGACCGTGGCTAAACGCAGAACAATGATGAACGGCATAGAAGACCCGATGGAACGCATTCACACTGTGAGCATGGACTCAGGAATTTCTTCGGCGGCACCGTTGATAATGAACGGCACTCCGTCCTCGCAATCGCCAGTCACACACGCAGAAGTGCACACGCATCCGTCTTATTCGAGCGAGCAGTCGAAGTTAGACGAAGTGCTAACGGGAATGTTGCTCGACACTCGATCCTTGCCTGACATTAAGCCTACTTACGCTGCTTACACTGTTACTACTAAATACACGGGCACCTCCGAACCCGACAAGCCGCCAGCTCTCATTAGCCCGAAACTAGTGCGCAAACAAATCAAAAAGTCGACGGTCGAGTTCAGCGACGACGAAGATAGTCCGTACCACGCAAAGAAGGACAGCAAGCCGTTTAGCTATTTAGTGCCGTCGAGCCCCTCCGCCCAGAGAAAACCTTTACCGGGAACTATAGCGTCTTTATCTCAAACTCAACTTAAAGTAACGCAAATTCCCGCAAGAAGGGAAGAACGATACGTTACGTCTCCAACACCAACAACACCAGAACCGAAGTATGAAATTACAAAAATATATAAATATTTCAAATTGTTTTAATAATTAAATTTTTAGATCTGATGATGAATTGATCGGCGATCCGGAGAACTGGTTGCATCGACAACAGCAAAAGTTGCGTGATAGAAGAGAAGCGCGTATTCATGCCGACCGCCATCACCGCGAACAAAGGCTTCTTCAAGAATTTAAAACCACTCGCCATCATTTGATGCCGCCGTCCTTGGCCGATTCATTCGATGACGAAACGTATCTGAGCGACACACTGGCGTCTTTGGAGGCGTTTAGTTCGCGGGAAACTTCACCCGGGAAGGGCGGTTTGACCACTCCCTTGCACATAAATACTTACAACGGCTATACGACGTCACAGAGCTCGAGTCCGTTCGTCGCTATCAAAAAACCGCCTTTGTCTAACGGGGTGCAGGGACGAGCCAGTGCACCGGCGTCCCCGCTCATCCCAACTAGAACGAGTAGTAGAGACGTGCGCGTGCGTTACAACGCGTGGCCAGCTGCTGGAACAGCTCCTTTAGCTCCAACACCACCCCCTCAGCAGCAGCAGCAGCAGCAGCAATATCGTCCGCTCCAACGACAACGTTCGGACACGTCTCACGATCGCGAAAGGCCGTTTGTCACGGTGAAGAGGGCGATCGAGCAGGCCAGGAGAAACCCAGATCAAAGCCCGTCGTATCATCAGTCGTACGCCTATTCTTACGGGGAATCGCTGAGATCGGCACCACTCGCAACTTCCTCTCCGGCCGAACGCTACACCGAAAAACCGTCCGGATTATTAGCAACTGCACCACCCAAACATCCGTCGGGCCCAGGTTAGTTTAATTTGTTGATGTCAAGTTGTATGTGGAATAAATTGAATTTTTTTTGTCTATTTAGACACATCTAGGTTAACCGATCTTGAAATGTCGCTTCAAGCGGTCAGCTCGTTCTCAAAATCGACGCCTAAAACACAAACGGAAATTCCGAGACAAATGTCTCCGAAAATGAAGCGCAAAGTAAGTTTTAATGAAAACAAATTTTAAAAATATTGATTGTGAAAACATTTAGGTGGTGGAATACACACACACGACTGATTCGAGCACTTATTGGAGTCAAGATGAGTCGTCGGGCAAAGAAGAAGACCGACCACTAACTCCCGGTTTCCCGGTTCAACCCAGAACGCCTTATTTCAACAGAGCGCCGTCACCTAGTCATCAGACTAGCGGGCTTCCACCGAAGAGCCCAACCACTTCACGGTACGTTAGTTTAAACAAACCGGCAATTTTCGATGCTTTGATAAATAAAATTGAATTAATCTTCCCTCTTAGAAAGTTAGTTGCACTCACTTAGCTTTGTTTTTATCTATTTTTCCTGTAATGTCTTGTTTGCACTGCTCAGTCGTGCTTACACTGTCCCTGGTGGTGGTGGTAGTTCTGTTCGACCCCAGTTACGTAGATGGCCGTCGAGTTCCTCTTCAGCTTCTACTAACACAAGGTTGGTATACTTACCATTGACCGCATTAGATGCTTAAATAATAGTACGATTTCTTGCACTTTTTACTATTCGAGCATTTATTCGACTTTCACACGTCTTTAATATTTGTTTATTAATCGTGATAACAGCAAAGACAGAAGTCCATCACCAGCAACAATTTATCAGATAAGAACTGGAATCGGAGCGCACATCGATGGTCACGCACAATCTCAAACAGGTCAAAGCAGTCCGTCTGTTTATTTCAATCAGTCGAGACGAAATAGCATTTCATCGATGAACGGTAATTTTTATTTAATTTTATTAAATTATTGGTATTTTAAAATTTAATTTTTTTTCTTTTTAGATTCTTACGAAGTTATTACTCACGCACCGACTTTCATAAAAGATACTTCCAAGTACTGGTACAAACCTAACATTAGCCGTGAAGATGGTAATGTTGACCGTTGCTAAGTTCAATTTCTTAATGTTAATTTATTTTTTCGTTTAGCCATCAATTTACTCAGAAACAAACCTCCCGGATCTTTTATCGTACGTGATAGTAACTCTTTCCCTGGTGCCTATGGACTCGCGCTCAAAGTTGCTACTCCTCCTCCCAATGTTCAAAATAAGTCAGGTGAGATAAAAAAAAATTGAGCTAATTATTTATACATTTATTGAATATTGGAGTTTGGATTTTAGGCGACTTGACCAATGAACTCGTACGTCATTTCCTCATTGAACCGACTAATCAAGGTGTACGTCTTAAAGGCTGCAGCAACGAGCCGGTGTTTGGAAGTTTGACAGCCTTAGTTTATCAGCACTCAATTACACCAATGGCGTTGCCTTGCAAACTTCTGTTACCGGATACTGGTACTTTAAGCGTACGAGTAATACTGAGAAAATTATTGACATTCTGATTTTTTTTAAAGATTTGCTCGATTCTCTGCTGAGCGATGTCACTGGACCAAGTTCGGCTGCGCAGCTCCTTGCACAAGGAGCAGGTAATTGAATAGAAATTTAAAATAAGGATGTTTATTTACAACTTTTTTTTTCAGCGTGTACCGTTCTTTACTTGTACTCCGTCGACATTGAGCTATTGACGGGACCCGAAGCAGTTCGAAAAGCAACAACAAAAATGCTTGCAGAAAAACCGTTGCCGAAAGCAACGGCCGTTCACTTTAAAGTATCGTCACAAGGAATCACAATGACCGACAACAATAGAAAGTAAAACGATCACATATAATTACAAGAATTAACCTTTAATCGTTAATATTTAAATTTGTTATTTCAGATCGTTCTTCCGTCGTCATTATCCCGTCTTTGCAATCTCCCATTGTGGTCTCGAACCTGGAGATCGTCGATGGACACAATATCACGAAGAAACAGGACAAGCGCTCAGTACTCAGTAAGTTTCCACAGAAAAATAAAAATGTAAGTGCAAGTAATGAGGATTTGTTTTTGTTGTAGTCGAATCTTTGGATTTATCTCTTCGAAACGAACCGATCCCAATGACAACATTTGTCACTTGTTCGCCGAATTGGAACCGGAGCAACCAGCGTTTGCTATTGTGAATTTTGTTACTAAAGTTATGATGACAGTACCTCAGTCAGTACCTTCAACACCGAGAATGGGCGGCAGTGTACAGAGTCAAAGGCGGATGCTGACAGCGATGTCACCCGAAGATGCGCAGAAATGTTGTGATTGAGAAATTATTGATGGTTCGTTCGAAACACAAGAAACATGTAAAGATATTTTTGAAATATATTAAACATAATTTTGATGCTTTTGTTTAGTTTACATATTCTTAAACGTGCATAATTGATTAGAAAATTCTAAAAAATATATATATTAAACAATGTATTTTTATTATATTAATTTACAGTATTTATTTATCTTAACAGTAATCGGTTATCTCCTTATTTAACTGGTGTTTTAATGTACAATAGCTGCTTTTTCTTGTTATTTTTTTTAAAATTTTGATCATTATAAAATACATTCATCAACAATTCTTGTTGCTTCTTGCCTGTCTAGTCTGTAATCAATTAAAATGGATTAAAATGGATACATGTTTTAATACTGTCTTTTTATTTAACATTAGCCACAAAGGCTAAACACTGACACCAGAAGCCAAGTACTACTCCTAGAAATTTTTACCACTTTAGGAATTTTTTATAGGACAGAAAAATCTTTTAAACACGAGACAACCCCCCTACAGAAATACCACTAAATTTTCCTTGGCCAGAAAAGTCACCGACCTCAGCCAGGTTTGAACCTGGAACCCTTAGGCCCAGAGGTGACTCACTAACCACTAGTCTAGTGACACCGATAGCATTTAACATGGATTTCACTTCTAGTGTTGCATCGTTATCAGTGGCACTTTGGTAGAGCCACTGAGTCAGAAGAATGCAGTCCTGTGTTTGAATTCCAGCTCTGCTTAGGTGTTTTTTTCCCAACTAAATGAAGAAAAAATGAATGAAATAATTTTAAAACTTTTTTCTGAGAGTAGTAGAACTATTAAATTTAATAATGACAATTTGATGGTCAGTTAATATGAGTCAGGCTAGAGTGTAAGTTAAGTGCTGGTCTAGGAATGTGGAGGTTGCTGGATCAAATCCCTACTCTGCTTAGGTGTTTTTTTTTTCAATTAAATAAAAAAAATAATGAAACAATTAAAAATATTTTTCCAAGTGTAGTGGGATTGTGAAATTA
>JAQIXT010000367.1:0-39561 GCA_034700445.1 Stenotaenia linearis
ACACGTTAAACGAGCGTAAAAATCATAAAATAAAAATTATACATCTGGTGTATGTGTACAAACCGTAAAAATAAAACATTTGAAAGAAAGTGCAATGACCGAAATTAAATGGAAGAGAACTGTTTGCTTGTTGTTTTAAGCTAAAGGTACACAGTTAACTCATTTTTCACTGAAAATTTCACCAACCTCAAAATTTTGCTCACATCCTGCACCAAAGCTTAGTACACAATTCAAGGTGAAGTGAAAAAAACTAATTTTCACTTTATCTGAGTGAAAAGAAATTAAGTGAAGTGGAAGGAAAACTTTTCACGTGAAAAAATGGATGGCCAATTTATCGCACGATGCAAGTGAGATTTTGGGTTAAGCGAAATTTTCACTATGAAAAATGATTCAACAGTTTACTGCTACATGAAAACAACAAGTGAACTGAATTTTTCCCTTCTGCTCCTTTACACGTAGAACCGAGTAGATGTCTGCTCATTTTCACATGAAAACAAGCAGGTGTGTACTAAATTCTCAGTAAAAAAGGTATATAAAGGTATATACAGGTACATAGTACATGGAAACATTTTTATACCTTTAAAAGTACAAACAATGTCTTCATTCGAGCTTTTTACCTTTTTCGACGAGAGTATAGGCTTAAATCACCACCCCTTTTTCTCATGTCCATTTTATTTTTGTAACTCGTGCCAACTTAAATTGAACTTTTTCATCTCACTTGAAATGTTCATAAGGCTTAAACCTAATTTCCATATATTACATTTTTATTTTTCACTACAGATTTATACCTATGAAAAACCATGAATCCGGAAGACGTCTCCCCAAGTAAGACAAAATACTTTTTCCACCTTTTAATCAATTAATATAATTATATATATTTGTAATATAACATAGGCAAACCTCCAATAACATTACCTGAGCTTGCCTGTATGCCCGTTTATATTTCTATAATGGAAATCTTCAATGAAATTAGAGTCAACACCCCCGAACAGGATATTGTCGAAGTTCTACAGTATCTCTATAACCTTTATCAAATTCGGAATCCCATCGGTACTCCTCGTCCATTCGAAATTCCACCAGGCGAGCAATTAGCTTACCACTGTGCATATTTGTACAAATACTTCACACCAATTGCATGTACAACTCAATACTACTGGAACCAGCACTGCAATAACATCAGAAGCCAATTATCTCAACCAGAACAATGTCATAACTTCACCATGAAGCATTCAGCAATAGAATATATATCATCAAATTCCCCCAAAAACATGGCATGTATTGGAGGAGGACCTGCAACAGATCTCATTGGCTTTTGGCTCTTTCTTAGGGAAAATAATATAAATATGAGTCTGAATGCTTCAGTTCTGGATGTAGAAAATTGGTCGGCTGAACATGCAAGAATTCTCGACTCTTTGAATGCAAGAGCAATAATAACTGGCTTTCAGTACATCAACTATAACGTTTTTGATAAGGTAATTTTGTCAACTATGTCGTGAAATGCTATTGAAATACCCCATGCATGCATACTTAAACATAACAAGAGCACTTATTTCTAATCTAATGTACCTATCTAAAATATTTCTGTGACCGCCGGTGACCCACTGGTCGGCACTGTCTGCCGTACCGCTAGGGATTGGTCACAACCGTACTCTCGTAACCGGAAGTACGTGACCAATCCACATGGATAAAGCAAGGTACGAAAACGCCTTGCAGAGAGAATCCTTCCGGCGACCGAAGTCGCAACACCAGATTCGTTCTCTGCATGCCGACATTTGCCGAACCTAAGTGATAGAATGAAGAAGTGGGACGCAAGTGTCGATACTGCGGGTTGAGACGCGATGTAAGCCGCCAACAGGGATCTTTATCGTTTGGCCCCGCCGATGCTCCGGCATCGGCGTGGGATCGAGACGTACCAGTCACAGATACATGCGGTTCGCCGGCTTAGGAATAAAGCCAACACCACGTAAAGAATCAGTATCCGTGTCACTCATTTATTAGTGCACCGTGGAACCGGGGATCTCCAGCCTCCCTAGGGTCAGAGCCCCGGAACCCGGTCACATTTCTTCGATTAGAAATTGCCCTCGAATTGAAAGTCTCAGCTGCAATTTCATAATAAAAGTCACTCGAATATAAGTCGTGGCAAAAACTTGAGTTCTTGAATACAATATAAGCAAATTTGAAGAAATGTAGTAAACTATCTTCACACGGCATTTGTAATGGCTTCACTTAACACTCATTTTAGAACTCTGTCCACAGCATTAAGCCAAACATTGCTAATTTCATCATACTTGTTTGTATTTGCTTTAGATATCACCACTTGTGCAATCAACCTTAAGTAATGCAGACTTTGTATCCATTGTCAAGTTTCTAAGTGCAGTTGGCCATGATCAACAGTGGACTCCAAACAATTATGGGCAAAATCAACTCAGAGTTAGTATTCCAAAGTTTTCTTATCTCTAGAACTAAAAACAAATGTTTCTGAACAATTAGATCAAATGCATGGTTTTTCAATAATTTTCCCTTTTAGAGCTTATTCAGTTTGCTCAAACCAGGAGCAATAGTTCTCTCAATAGAGAACAGTGGTGGTTATTATTCTTACATATTTTCAATGGTGGCAAGAAATGGAGGATTGATTCTTCTATCAGAGGTTTGTAGTTAAGATTTTGATTTAATATTATACAACATTCACTAACAGCACAACTTTCAGGAGACATTTGATACAGTTTCTACAAGCATTCCTCATCATGTAATTCAAAAGTATGAGATTGGTGACCAACTCCAACAACGCACACTCAGAGTGACTTCCACGTTCTGGATGAAACTGTGATACCTAACTGAAATGTGATTTTAAGTCTTATTCATGCACCAACTCCACGCCATGTGACTTAAAAAACCACAAACTGGCGGAACCATCAGTCATCGTATGTGACTCCTTGCTTGGGTAGCATGACATAATTTATGGACGCTTCAAATTATAATATATCCACAATTTATGTGATAACATTTGATAAAATAAAATATAATTTTTAATTAATTTTCAATTCAATAGATGGCACCACCATCAGCAAAACATACAACCCTGTTGTTAAAAAGTAATGAAGAATTCCAATAACTGTTGTAGCTTGTGTTATTTGAAATAGTTGCAATACCAATACTGTAAAAATGACTAATTGCTTTCTCCTAAAATACCATACTTATTGATCAGCTCTAGATTCTATTGAATTCTTGCAAAATTTTCTTTAATTCTTGCAAGATTCACTTTTATTTTTGTAAAATTTGGTAACAAATTTACAAAATTCTCTTTGCAAAATTTTTCAGAAAAAAAATCTAAAACTCAGTAACTGCATTTTTTTAGGGGGAGGAGGAAATCTGTTAATACCTTCTCACCATCCAGTGTATCAACTCAAAATGCCTTGACCTGGCCTTGAGTGTTAGAGAGAGGGGAGCAAAAGGAAAAGATAAGAGACATATATAAGAGGCATCTTATAACATGTTATAACAAGTATGAGCTTGCCCGTTAATGCAACATGTTATAACATGTTTTTAATTTTCAGTCAGTTTTACCGCAATTAGTCCCACCCAAAATTTATCTTCAACTTGTTTACATCAGCTAATAGGATTAAAATAATGTTGTTTTAAAAAGAGAACATTTTCACCTATTTTAAAAATTATTGCCCATCCCTAGTCACGCCTCAACCTCACGTGACCAAAAGCAACGAATAGAGCATCAAAGCGCCAATTTACATAGCGTCACTCAGTCTGTTACTCGTTAGTTGTCCGTTGATTTTCGGCTCGAGCACACATCTCTAGTTCTGCTCTTGCCTGCTGTGGAATCATTTAACCTCACCAAAGTGTCCTAACTCATCAAGGGACTTCAGTTTTGATTCCTAAAGTGAAAATTTGTGATTCGCTCAATTGTGCTTTGCCTTAAGCTCACTCACTTCTAGTTGGGACAGCAGTGCACCTGTTACTGGACTCAGGATTCGGTTTTGTGTGGTTTGTTTTTATTTATTTAACTCTTGTGTAATTTATCCAAAAGACAACTGTTATAGTCGTCTCAAAAAGAGACTGGACCTAGGAGGTAACATATGGAGTGTACCTTACTTAAAACCCTTACCCTCCTCCGCGTGACTTTTGCCGCCTTTTCGTTGATTTTTACATGAAAATCAAGATGGTGATCGACCACCATGCGCGACACAATAAGGTTAGCACATGGAGTGTACCTTACTTTTGTAAATATAAGTTGTGACAGCCAAATTCACTTAGGAAACAAAGATCGAGCAGAGTTGAATATATACCACTGGTCTATAAAATTATGAGTAGTTATGTTTGATTTTAGATCACTACGCCCAAATCCATTTTAGATCACTACGCCCAAATCCCCGGTTCAGTCTCTTTTTGAGACGACTATAATAGAAACTTTGCGGAGAACAAAACTTAAGCGTTAGATTTATAATTAACATGGAATTTATAAGTTAGAAGACATAAATTTTTTCCCCCGCAAACTCTCTAATAATTAAGGTTCAACTAAGTGAATATTCGAATCATCTCCAATCTTGATTGGGTCCCAAACTTCCTTACTTGGCAAAAAAACGGCCAGTGTTTGTTCTTTTTAATAAAATTTGGGTTTAATTAATAATTTTAATTTTATGATTTTAATTTTATATTTGATTTGAATGATTTTGTTATTTTTGAATAAATTTTCATTTTATTTTATTTTCGATTTTGAATAAATTTTCATTTTATTTTATTTTCGATTTTGAATAAAATTTCATTTTATTTTATTTTCGATTTTGAATAAATTTTTATTTTATTTTATTTTCGATTTTGAATAAATTTTCATTTTATTTTATTTTCGATTTTGAATAAATTTTCATTTTATTTTATTTTCGATTTTGAATAAATTTTTATATTATATATTATTATATTTTAGTTTTATTTATTTGTTAAATAATTTACTTTTCTTGGTTAATTGGGTCACAGCAATAGTTATATTCAACTATTTGTCCTGCAGCTTGTTGGGCATTATTCCCAACAAGCTGCAGTTGTTGTCTCAAGGTCAACAACTGTCTCCTCACCCACACAAAATTGATATTGCAGGGAGGGTACCTTCAGAACATTAAAAACTGCAAAACTGTTTAGTTTTTTATTGCAATTCAGCTACAAAACTTTAGTTCTATTTCTCTATTAATTCTGATTCTTCAGTCTTTCATTCAAGACATCTATTCAACAAACATGGATCAAGAATCTGGATCAAGTAAAAAGAATTTTCAAATTTATATTTATTAATAATACATTTCTCTCTTAAAGCCAAACTTCCAATTAAATTATGGGATAATTATTCTGAGGATATCTATAAATCTACAATGGAAATCTATGAAGAAATTAAAACAAATGTCCGTGAAGAAGACATTATCTTTATTTTAAACTATCTCTACAAGCTTTATCAAGAGAGAGGGTATATTGGTACCTATCGTCCATTCCACATCTCTGAAGACAAGAATTCAGCCTATCACTGTGCTTACTTGTACAAATACTTCACACCGATTGCACGTACAACCCAGTATTACTGGAGCGAGCACTATGAAAACATGAATGCAAAGCTGTCTTTGCCAAAACGTCCTGCCAATTTCAAGTCAACGCGTTCAGCAATTGATTTAATCACTAAAAACTTGAATATTAAAAACTATGCTTCTCTTGGAGGAGGACCAGGAACAGATTTCGTCGGTTTTTGCTTCTTCCTCAAAGAAAATGGTATAAACATGTCTTTGAATGCGACAATCTTCGATGTAGAAGATTGGTCGGCTGAACATGAAAAATGTTTGGATAGTTTCAACTTAAGAGGGATTGTAACTGAATTTCAATATGTGCATTATGATTTTTTTGATGCGGTAAGATTTTCACATTTTTTTGGAAATATTATTGTAAAATTGTTTCAACCATAATTATAGGTGTCGGCATCCGTGCGCAAAATCCTAAGTACCGTCGATTTCCTATCCATCGTCAAATTTCTAAGTGCAGTTGGCCGTGACCGACAGTGGAGAATTCCATTCCAAAATGGAGAGAATAAGCTTAGAGTCAGTGCTTCTCATTATATTTTATATACAAGCCTTACCATTGTTGCCAACACATTTAAACACACTGGGAGCCAGTTGCACCAATCTCCATTAGCGCTAACCTTGTATAAAGATTTTCAACTGGTATAGATATTTGAATTGTGTAAAAGATTTTAAATTGTAAAAAGTTTTTGACTTATGTAAAGGTTTCGTTATTGTGACAGTATAGGATAAACTAGCATTGCATGCCAAAGAATGATGGGTCAGGGCTAGGGATATGTAATATCGCAATATATCGAAAAAGCAATATATCGCATGCAAAGCAATATTTTTGGAATATCGCATCGCATTCGCATAAAAAAAATATCGCACACCCCTAGTCAGGGCACCAAGAAATTAACTTTTCCTTTAATGCATTTTCAGTTTTTAATTTTGAGGCATGTATAATTCTTTTCAGAATTTGTTCCGAATGCTCAAGCCAGGCACAATTGTTTTTTCTATGGAGAACAGCGGTGGTATGTATGCACAAACATTTTTTGAGATGGCAAAACAGGAAGGGCTTACTTTATTAGCTGAGGTTTGTTTCTAGTATTTTAATGTCTGATATTGTAAAATAACACTGAATTTTGTATTTTCAGAAGTCCTTAGATACAATTGAGACAAAAATTGACCGTGATGTAATTGAAATTTATGAGATGAAAGAACATCGCCAACAGTTTATGCTGGGAGTGACTTCCACACTGTGGATGAAGTAGAAGAGTAAAGAAATGCAATACATTTTTAAAATTTGTTTAAATTAATTTACACATTCTATTCATGTATTCTTTTTTACATTATATCACTTTTACACTTTTTACCACATGATGATGAAATATGTATCAAACTATTCAATTTTGGTTCTGTATAATAAAACTGATAATTGAATATCCTATTGTCAATTATTTATGTGAGTAACTGAGAAAATGTCCATTAACTAATAGTTCCCTTTGAAGCTGAAAAGAGAGTGAGTCTACATGAAGGGCGATAAAACAAGTGTCAGCTAAAAAATGCAAAACAACAAGTCAATCATCTCTAGATAGGTGACTATCAATTTCTCATAAATTCGGTTCAATCTCCCAAATTGTTGCATCAACTTATCTAACTTTAAAGGCAAGTATTTCAAGGTAAAATAATGTCATTCTCTTTCCTCTTGAAACTGATAATTTGCAGCTGCTGAAGTCTCAAAACCTAGGTCAACTGAAAAAAATTTTTCGAAATTGGATAAAATTTTCATTCAAGAAATTCTTAAAAACCAATCAGCCAACCAGTGTATCGCCATGACCACGACCAATCACGTGACATATTCTAAAAACCACTCAAACCCAAGTAAAAAAAAAGCCTGTAGATTCCAAATTTCAACTTTATTTTGCCTTTAGAATGCTGCTTTAGCAGCTACGAAGCCGTTTTGGCGCCAAAAGCCAATCGGCCAATTTAAAGTACTACTTAAACCAGTGTACTAGTCTATTCAATTATCTCAGGAGATCACATCAAAATTCGCATTGAAACTTATTCAGTTCTGTTTGCAGCTGAATTCCATTCAAAGTACTACTAATAGCCCAATCATCTGGTAAGTTGCTAGACATTTAGCTAAATAAAAATTTAATTTAGGAGATTAGTAAAAAATAAATTATTGACTACAAAACACTTGGTGCCATCTGTTGCACAGCATTCATAGCTGTTAAATTACTCACGTTGGTCCGCCCTTGACTGAGAGTGTTTGCTGTGAACATTTGTTCTCCGTGTTTCAGTACAGGGAAGAAAAGAAACTACACAGTAGAGAGTTTGCAGAGGACAAAACTAATGTCTTATAACTTATAAAATCCATTGTAAGCAATGAGAAACACAGGAGATCTGTTTCTATGTGTAACCGAACTGTTTTTATTAACAAAATAGGAAAGCTTATATATTAAGCTGAATAAAGGGGACGAACATCACGTGATTAGCGCAACGTCTGGAGGTGTGGCACCGGAAGTGCCACCTTACATCCATGCTAAATATAAGTTAGATTTATAATTAACATGGAATTTATAAGTTATAAGTTTTGTACACCGCAAACCCTCTAGTGTGAAGAAAGGTTTTATAAATTGTAAGTTTATAGATTAAAAAATTCCTCAATATTCAAAAAATAAACTTTTGATAAAACTAAATTTATAGATATCAAGAAAATTTTCCGACTTGATAAGATACTAGGCAAACAAAACTCAAGTTTCAGTATCAAAGCTAGGAACAAGTCAACTTCCAGTCTGGTTTAACTTGTAAGTAACAGCATAAAATATTAATTAAATATTATAATAATTCAAGATTTCATTTTTATTTATTTAAACAAATGATTAGAAACTACCCACATTTCACAATGACTCATCCAGCAAAGAGAATCAAGAAAATGCAGTAAATGGCCAGTTGTGACTCTCAGTCTAAAAATAACTATTTAGAATCACACAAAAAGGGTATATTTTCTTAACTAAATTTTTCCTAAAATATATTTTTTTATTAATTTTAAACTAATTTTTGAATTAATATTTTTGTTTTATAGATTTATTCCTTGTGAATTGACAAATCAAAATGTCTGATTGTGAAATAAATAGTGATGATGAAGAAAAAGGTGCTGTATCTTGCATCAATCAAAATGACTCTGAAGACTTAGTTGTCTTGAATAATCAAGATTTACCTAATAGAGAAATAAATGTTTGGCAAAGTATGCATATCTTCTCATTTATTTTTAAAAATAATAATTTTATCTATATTAAAATCAGGTGGAAGTTTAGAAGTGCATGGGGAGAATGTTACAGTCCATGTTTATAAAGGTATGTATTTACAATTTGCTAAGTTATATTTTTAATCACTTACTAATGAATTTCTTTAACTACAGGTCCAATTACCAACACACAAATTGGAAAATGCGAAGGTCAGTAGATTGTTAGCTTCCATTTTTAATTATTATTAACTACCAAGTGAAAAGATAAATTGCACAAAAGATAATAATTTTAAAATCTGCAAAATTGTATTTATATTTACAAAAAAATTGTCGTTAAGTAAATTTTTCTAAGGATAAATATTTTTTTAAAGAAAATGTGTAAATAAAATATCTATTTAACTCAGAAATTCATAAAAATCTAACTTGGAAGTAATTTGTATTTCACAAATTACAAATTTTATTCCTTTTGAATTTCGCTTCTGTCCTTACAGTAAATATGAGAACAATCCATTTCAAATAAATTTGTCCAACTTGTAATTTGTTCCATACCAGTACAGTATTTGTGTACTATTCTACTGCTTGTATAATAAAATAGGTTTAAGAATTTAGCTTACTTAGCAATGACAGTGCAGAGTGCAGATTTTAGCATAAATGCCCGTTTGGGAGGCCGACCCCTACTCCCAATAGACAAAACTCCACCCGCTCTTGTAAACCTCCCAGTCCTATTTCAGGCAACACATAGACCTTCAATACAAAAAATTACATTGATTCCTGCTATCTTGACAATTTCTGATTATTTAATTTTGTGACCGGGTTCCGAGGTCTCCAGCCAAGGGGCGGCAGAGGATCCCCAGTTACATGGTGCACGATAAATGAGTGACACGGAAGATGATCCACATTTGGTATCCTGGCTTTATTCTGAAGCCGGCGAACTGCTTACTCCCATGACTGGTACGTCTCAGTCCCACGCCAATGCCATAGCATCGGCGGGGCCAAAGACTAAAGTTTCCTTCGACGGCTTACCCCACATCTCACCCCACATCTCAACCCGCAGCATCGACACTCGCATCCGCAACACCATCCTTCTACCTTCGGGCTTCATCTGGCAAAGACATGGGGAGAAAGAACATGTTGCATGTTTGCACGGAAGAGTTCTCTCCGCAAGGCGCCCTTGGCCCTGCCAACGTCACATCCCTTTGCTCACGATTGTACTTCATCCCCCCCCCCCCTCCCTGGAAAAAAATTTGCTGTTGCCCATGGAACCTAGTATTGATTTTTTTTACAAACTAGAACTATGCAGGGAATTTAATATTTTTGAATGCTTTTGCTTTTAAGATATACTTAAAACACATTTTTCATATACTGTATTTATATTTTCTAGGAGTCCAACATTTTGGAGATGTTGTGAACAAAATAAGCAATGTTCATCAATCAATCGAAGGCATAACAATATTATTTCTTAAATTAAGAATTTGAATTTTAAAACTTACTTCTATAGGAAATGCCACTGCAAGTTCATCTATTAAAGATCAACAACACTTTCCCATTGCTGAACAGTCTGACAGCAACATAGCCACACCTGTAGAAAATCAACAAGTGGGAAAAGTTTCTTCTCCACTTCCAGTTTTAAAGGAAAAGCTACAACAACATTATCGTTATTACACTTTGCCTAAAGTTGTGTGGTTGGATGAAGGAATTGATTTATCATTAGACGAACACTTTGTACAGCTTGAACTAAGCTGCAGCGAAAAATCAATCAAAATACAAGATGTTTTCCAACCGATTGATGACACCATTCGGCCATTGAGGATTTTATTCGAAGGTCAGCCTGGATATGGCAAAACAACACTGGCAACTAAACTTGCTTTTGACTGGGCTTCCGGTAAAGAATACGTCAAGTTTGAATTAGTCTTTTTTGTTCGTCTCAAAGAATTACAAAACTTAAAATTTGAGGATGCAATTACACTAATAGCGAAAAGATCTGGCTACGACGAACCAGACGTGATCGGTACTGTAAAAAATAACGAAAAAGATGTTCTATTCATTTTGGATGGATTGGATGAATTAATCGATCGACACGAAGTCATCCAAGTATTATACAAGCAACGATATCCTAAAGCAACTGTCGCAGTGTTCTGTAGATCGGGATTCTTCACGTTGACCACAGACGAACGTTTGAAATCTCTTGGTGCATCAAATGTGACCAGTCGTTTTTACGATAACTGCATTAGCGTATTAGGAGTACTGGGCAGCAACAACAAAAGAAGTTTTTTAAAAAAATTTCTCGACGACGATACAGACGTCAATTCTCTGATGTCACTATTATCATCAACAATGGCAAAGATAGATTCACCATTACTGCTAATGATGTTGCCTATTATAATGGAAGATGACTTAAACTTACTGCAAGTCTTATCGATGACCAATTTATACAAGCAATTGTTTAATTGCATCATTAAACACAACCACCTAAATCGTGGATACAAAGTTGATGAAGATTTTGACTTATTTTCCATTTCTTCATCGGCTGACCCCATTCAATCAAACATGTGCCAATTTGGACAAATGTCAGTGAAAAAAATTCTAAATGGCGACTTCCAATTCGAAAGCAATGCATTGACGGATAAAATTTACAAATTTGGTTTTCTCACAATGCACACACAAACGCTGAAGTTTAAAACAAAGAAACATTACGAAGCCTTTCACTTATCGTTTTTGGAGTTTGCAGCTGCATTTGCTTCTTGGATCAACTTGAAACTCAACAAGCCAAAGAAAGAAAAAAGTATTTTAAAAGAAATCGTCACCTGTTTTCTAAATAGTCGTGGAACTTCTCAGATATTACCTTTTCTGGCAAGTTTAATGGAACATGATTTGGACTTTTTATTGTCTCAAATGAAATCATTGTGTTGCTGGTTTTCATCGGATATGGACCTCATGATAAAACTTCTTGCCGAATGTTCGTTAAATGATATTTCCAAGAGCAGGGTTATAAAGGAGATGATTCAATCAGATTTAGATTTACGTAATAAACGTGCACCAGACAATCATAAGCTATGGATTGAATTGATAAATTATGATAAAATTCAACGAATTTACATCGACAAATGGACTTCATCATATTTATACTCTTATTTCACAAAACCAGTAATAATCAAGTTAGCACACTTTGCTGCAATTTGTAACACAAATTGTAACTTTGATGAAATTTCATCAAGTTTGGACTCAATGAAAGAAGGTGGAGAAACAGTTGCAAAGTATTTACAATTGGCTGCTTTGTCAAGCATCAAATCCTGTCGTTTAGATTTGTGGTTCCCTTCACGTGTAACTGAATTTATGGAACTAATAATGGATACCGCATTTGATAAAATCACATTTAGCTATTTGTCTATTCAAATTTACGATGAAGATCAGAAACAAATTGTTATAAGAATGTTAAAAACAAACCGAGTAAAATTTCTTGATTTAATAGTATACTATAAATTAGCCATGTCTGACTTTTGTCATGCTGCTGCTCAATCTCGGTATCTGTCCTCTCTTAAACTATGTAGAGCGACCATTGATTTGTATGACCTTACAAATGGTGGAAACAAGAAATACAACCACATTAGCCTATTCAGCTGTAAAGTATCGTGCGAGCGTGCATTAATGAAAAGAAATCCATGTAATTACTGTGTAATGTCATACTGCACGGATGGAATTGAATTTCTTTCCAAGATAGAGCCAACTAAACTAGAGTGTGATGATCTTCTGGTTCAAGAGATGATCGACAAATGTCCAACGTGGACAGGTTTCAGCACAGTTACTAACTTATCAGTGTATGTTGGTGATGTTGTATCTGCTGGGTTGTTCTTACCATGGAAAAAGTTGAAAACATTGTTCTTGAAACCATCCAAAAATTGTGATGAAATGGAAATAGCAAAAATTCTTCAATGTCTTCCAATTGTGAAATTGGTACTTGAAGATTCGCATCTTCATTTTCTAAATCTTATTACTTATTTGAAAAAGTTGTGGAGTACGAAAAGGAATAAGCATTTAAAAACTGTGGAATTAAATTCCGGTCGTGTTGAGTCTGGAACCATTGTGCGAATGGAAGAATTGGTCCAGGGACTTAATTGCCATTACTGGGATAAAGTCAATTTGGTGACTGACCAATGGACTCCTGAATATGTAGAAGAGATTAAAAGAGAGTTGATGGACTACAATGTAACTTATCGTTGGTATGGGTCGCATACAGACGATGTACCACCTGAACAGATATTCTATAAATTTGAATTTTATACAACTTGCTCTGTACTGTGTGTAACTAGAAAATAAGTTAATTATAATACTTGAATCAAAAATTTTGTTCTTAGTTTATTTATAAAGTCGGACCCGCTTATAGCGTCAATCAAGGGACCGGACTTAAATTGACGCTATAAGTGGGTTCACGCTACAAGCGAATCCGCTTACAACGTCAAAGTGTTGGCCGGACCGCACCAAACGTGACACTATAAGCGGGTTGACGCTATAGCCGAGGTCACTACTGGCGGGTCCGACTGTACTTGTATACAAAATATATATTTGTTATATTTATTTTTATATGACAAATATATTGGCCATATGCTGAAATTAGAACCTTCCATATATAATATATACATAATATATACGGTACTGTATTTATAATTTTATATACGGTCATGTTATGAAATTGGAACTTTCAGATATTTAGCATATATATCTGCCATATAAAATTTTTTGTGTGGGAAATTATTTGTAAAGCAATAACAAGTCCATGAAGTAATAATTAACTTCAAAACAGGGGGGGGAAAGGTGAGTTTGAATAGGGATATAAACACATTAGTCACAGCTAAGAAAATAAATAACATGTGGATAACATCTGGTGCAGTATTCACATAACAAAATATTGTCTAATGTTTAACTCTTTTTCTTTGCATTTAAAAGTTCACTGCAATGCATAATGCACAATTAAAATTATTGCAATTATCAACACAAAAAAATTTGAATATAATTTATGACATCCAGTATGTCTAGACAGTATATGACTACACAAGACTTGCCATTTCAAAATACCTAAGGCATGACATCATTACCAACAGTGCAGCCGATTGGCTGACTTGGCTTGCTCGAATTCAAACTTGTTCAGATTTGTCAGTGGTCTCGGTCTCTCTCTTCAAACACATCCACACTTCACTAGTGGTTAGGCTACTTTGGACTTATCCAGGCTCATTCACGTTAGATCAGAAGTGGAATTCACAAACACAGCTTACAATCATTTTTTGCAGTAAGGTAAGATAATGCTAAACTAAAAGTTGGTATTCATGAAATAATTCCTAAGCAAATTCCTAAGCAAAACAGAAAAATTTCTTGACACATTTTTTAAGATAAAAATTTGACGATAAAAATTACTCACATTTTTTCATAGATGTAAGTAAAATTTTACTAATGATAAAATTTTAAATTCAGTATAAATTTCTTAACTTTTCCAATAAGCAAAAACTAACAGTATAACAACCTTGACCTTGGCTCACACTAAGTAAGAATGTAGGGGAGAGGAAAACAGATAGGTACTTTCTCACTTGCCCAACTGCCCCAAGCACATGTCATGAAATCAAGGTCAAATAGTATCTTCTTCCTTGCTTTCCACTACCCCTGACATTTTTAATGGGCTGGGGATTCTGTCGCTATGTACCCTTATATGCTTGATGAGCATAAAACAGATTCAAATACCAAACTAGGATAGTCACTCAAGATAAGTAGTATCCAATAGTTTTTACGTATTTTACATATTAAATAAATTTAATAAATATTACGATTCTTTCATACCACAATTAAGTCACTCAATCACCACTGACATGATCGTACACTCTCATCAAAAAAGGTATAAAAACCTTTATGGTACGTATAAATGTACCTTCGTAGGTACATTGTTGTTTGTACCTTTAAAGGTATAAAAATGTCTCCATATGCATACCTATTTGAGTTTATCTACCTTTTTTGCTGAGTGTAAGTAATTAATGATAATCCACTTATTAATTTAATTACCCCTGAACAGGGTTGACAAGCTACTAATTTGCTGTAAATTATAGTCAATAATATATTTTTTTCCTCCATAGTTAACAAAAAAAATGGATCAAGCGACCCAACAATGTAAGAAATTTTATAAATACATATTTCAAATGTTATTTTACCATTTATTTATTTTTAGGCAATTCAATAGAATTGGATTGTGAAGACGTCTACACCAACATTATACAAGTGTTTGAAGAAATGAAAACGAATATCCCCGATCAAAATATCATCAAAATGTTAGAGTACCTCTCTCGGCATTATAATAACAAACCAGGAATCGGTGTCCTTCGTCCTCTGGAAATTGCAGAAGGCGAGCAATCAGAATACCACTGTGCGAAGTTGTATCGATACTCTGCGTGTATTACACGGTCAACCCAATACTTCTGGGGCAAACATTTCCAAAATATCAGGGAATTATCTGGTCCTGAATGTCCCGATTTTGCTTTAAAGCGTCTGGCAATAGAAAACATCACAACAAACGCACGCACCAAAAACATCGCTTGTATTGGAGAACCTTTATCAGATCTCATCGGCTTTCACCTCTTCGTTAAAGAAAATAATATAAACATGATATTGAACGCTGCAACATTGGACAACGAAAATTGGTCCATTGAAAATGCAAAGATCCTGGATCGTTTCAATGCAAGAACCATAATAACAGATTCTCAAGTCCTGCGCTTTGATTTTTTTAATGATGTGGTAAGTTATTTAACATTGAATCTCGTTACAATGAATTTCAAGAAGCCGAACAAACCTCATTTATAACAGAATTCCAAAAATTTAAAAATATTATTTTATGTATAGATACCACCGATTGTGCGCACAGCTCTAAGAACTGCAGATTTTATATCACTTTCCAAATACTTAAGTTACGTTAGCCATGAAATACAATGGGGAGATCCGTGCAGCAATGGAATTGAGAAACTTAAAGTCAGTATTCTTGTATTTCTATCCCTTTGCTCTTTTTTGTTAGTTTGATTGTTTTGATTCCATTTGAGGCTTTGGAACAGGTCACCTTTTTTCGATTAGTCCCAACACTCCGAATAGCACTAACCAAATTATTTATTTTAGGTTTATTTAAATCATTTTAATGTTCATTGATGTGACTATAAATTAATTATTCCATAAATCAAAATCTAAACAAAAATTTCATGATTTGTAATAAGAACCACAAGGTTTATTCAAAGAAAAATGTTTTAGATTTTGTTTCTGGTATTGTGACAGTCCATGTATGACCAAATTAGCATCTATAAATCTATATATTTATATTTAATTGGTTTATTTTTCAGAATTTGTTCGATGTGTTCAAATCAGGTTCGTTGATTCACTCGATGGAGAACAGTGGTGGACTTTATGCAGAAACATTTTCTGATGTGGCACAGCAAAAAGGATTAGTTCTGTTGTCACAGGTTTGTTTGTAGAAACATGATGATATTGTAAATTATTCACAATTATATTATTTATAGGAGAAGTCAAAAAATATTGTCACTCGCATTCCCCGTGAGATAATTGAAAATTATAAGATTGGTGAACAAAACCCACTAAAGCACTTGGGAGTGACTTCCACGTTGTGGATAAAACCATGAGTGTCAAAAAGCAATCAAATGTAGCTCGTCTTATAACATATACAGGGTGAGTATAAAGTCTGGTCCTGGCCACCCACTGACTTATAACATTGGCCCGAGACTTTATACTCACCCTGTATATGTATACAAGTAAGCCAATGTTAAATGATGTAGCATTGCAAACTAGACACAATTTACAATTGAAATATAAACACAAAAATGGTAATGAAACTAGTAGATGTGTATCACGGCACACTAGAAATGCTAATTATGCGTAGTTATGTTCTAAGATTTGTACTTAGAGAGCTAGTTTAAATTTATGTATCCCAACTGTGTATCTACAAATTCGTGTAACTCAAATCCGTTTAAGTCAGGGAATTACTGTATTAGAGAGTTTGCGGAGAACAAAACTTATGACTTATAAATTCCATGTTAAATATAAGTTAGATTTATAATTAGTATGGAATTTATAAGTTATAAGACATAAGTTTTGTTTTCCGCAAACTCTCTATTATCTAATCACAAATACAGGTCGAACCTCGATATAACGAACTCGAATGGACCGTCAAATCTGTTTGCAATATTGAGTTCGTAATATCCGAATTTTTTAACATTGAATGAATGGATAGGGATCCAACCAAACTTTTTAAAAAATTCGTTAAAACAAGGAATTCGCAATAAGCGAGTTCGTAATAACGAGGTTCGACCTGCATCATTGTAAAATTTATAAATTAAAATTATTAATTGTTGATTTCATTAGGAACCAATCAAAATTTATTTTCAAGAATCGGTAGAATAATGTCTCTTATTATGTCCCTAAATGATAATTTCATATAATTAAAGTTATTGAGAAAATGAGAAAAATGTAAGTGGCTTTATAATTTCTGGATGCACCTTATTTTCTACTGTACATCCAAATTGAAATAAAACTGACTTTCAAGACCCATTTGTCACAACTTTTTAATTAGTAATATTTCACTCAGTTTCCATGACAAGAATTTTGAGTTGACAATTGAATCTAGGAGTGACCATGAGATTAATTCACATATTTCACACTTGTGGCAGCACCTCATTGTCAACATTCAATCTGCTTTTCACTCAATAAAAGAATTTTCATTGTATTTTCTAAAATTTTCATTTAGTTTAAATTTTTTGCTTTTTTCCTGACTCCAATATGAAAATCAAATAAACTATAATCTTAATTGAACTGAACCAATTCTACATCTTACCATATCAGACTTAACACATCACCAAACCTTATTAAATTTCCACTTCCTATAATGGCTGCCTCCTGACAAAAGTAAGCAACTGTGTATACATACTATATTTATAACCCCACAATTATTTATTACAGGTTAACTTCAATGCAAATTTGAGAAATAACAGCCATGTAGGTAACAATCCAATTAAATATCAAAAAAGCCTTTAAAAAGTAAAATTTGCTTCATTTTACTTGCAAAACTTAAATATCTAATTCTATGAATCTCTATTTTCAGCTGTGATGCAAGAAAGTTAAATAATTAATTGAATTCATCAAAGGCAACAATCAAGCCAGTCAACATCAACCACAACACTTTATTATTTTCATCCATTACATCACCAACATGCATTGCCATAATCATACAAACAAATGCGCTTACAGGTATCGCTACCATTGAATTTAAAGAGTTTGGTAGCGATAGGTGTAAGCGCACTAGAATGTATTCCATAACAGTCGGAATAATTTCTATTATCATCAATTGATCTCAGAACAAACTCCACCTAAAATACTATGCAAAAGATCTATAGTTACTTGACTATTTTGTAGCATAAATTATAAAATTTTAGTAAAAATTTGGAAAATATTTGTTAAATTTCAAAAACAAATAAATATCGACTGTATTTATTACATGAATTATTGAAATTTGCAAATTGTTTGTAAAATTACTATTTTTGTATAAAAATTTTGGAATTTTTTTAACTAAGAAATTTCTTTCAATGAATGGATAGATTTATTCTATATTTTAAAACTATATTTAATTAAAATTGGGAGAGGGGTATTCCTAAAAACTATCATAAGTTTTCGCTTACATCAGAACTGAAGAACTTCATGCGCAAAATCATAAGTAAAATTTTACTTGCATTCGTTAGAAAACTTCCATAAACATTTGCACAAGTAAAATTTTTTGTGGAAATAAATATTTTTTAGGAAAATAAGTAATCTCTGTTTTGCTTATGAATTTGCGTAGGAATTCTTTCATCAATACTAACTTTTGCTTAGCATTATCTTACGCCAAAAAATGATATGGTGCATCTGTGAATGCCAGCCCTGAACTAAAACTCTATCAGGTTATATTTAACTTTATGAATATTATAACCAGGTCATGTTCAGGAAGTTTATCATGAAACATATTTCATGTGTAAATTTAAGCTATTGTCTGTGACAATACTATATTCAATTTATAGAAGTACACACAGTATCCCAGGTGCAGAAATGTTTTCAATTGAAAAATTTACATAAAACACAAAAGGAGAACAACAATTTTAACAAAAAACTAACAGAAATTTGACAAAATATAATTTTATAAATTTTGAGAAAAATCAGAGAATCATATTTTTATCTTCTAATTGATAGCCATTTTAGATTAATCAGTGAGTAATTGAAAGTGCAATACAACAGATTCCAGGTGACTTTAAGAAATATAGATACATCAGTCCAATGTACACTAACCTATCATCTGGCATTCATAATTTCAGTAGAATTGTGAAAACTCAAGAGCTAAACCTTCACAGCATTTTTTACCAACTGGCTTTAGATTGTTATTACCATGGCTATTTCAGACACATTTCACTCTTACTTTTGTCATTCAAAGCTAACTTTAATCATCATTTTATCAGTACTTTTGATCTTAATTACATTAGCTACCTTCCTTGATTTATTTTAAATTTTAATTAATGGCATCTTATATAAATTAATAGCCTTCAATCAATCAAATGCAGAAAATATAGAAAACATACCACTCAAAATTTAATTTACGTGTTGCTAAATACATAAGATAAAAATAAGTAATAAATGTTGTAAATCAAAAATAAAACTTCCGATTTAAGAAATAAAGAATTTGGAATCTCATTAGTTGATCGCGTTCAAAGGCAGAACTGATGAATTTATTCACAGGTTACAATGGTTTATATACTCTGCGCGACATGACTTCAAAGTCACGTAATTAGGCACACGGCATCCCATTAATCGCAGTACAAAGTTCAAACTATCATCATAATAAATAAGCAAATAAATAAATAAATAAATAAATAAACAAACAAACAACTAAATAAATAAATAAGCAAATAAATAAATAAATAAATAAACTTTCATTGGTTAGTTCGAGTAATTCTAATTTTGCACACTAATTTAGCTTCCGGCTCTGGTCACGTCATGTTCCAGAAGCTTCTGGAAGTTGTTTTTTCCAGAGATTATAAAAGGATTTTCACAGCACAATCACCACATTACGACCAACACGTCAGGTGAGTAAATCGTTGAAATTTTTGGTGAATTTTATACCACTTTTTTAGTTCTATTACTAATATAATGACAAGAGTATCTTTGTGATTAAATTTAGAATATATCAGCACCTGATTACCATATATCAAACACTTAATTATCGCCGAGATTGCATCACTTCCTTATTCTTAATTAACTTTCCCTTCAATCATATCACCCTGCAATAATATTATACAATGAATTTTTAGATGTAAACACATTAAACTAAGCCTTGATTATCGTGAAATTTCAAACAAATCCAAAAAAAATCAATGACCTATTTAATTGTTGGCTAAAATTGGCTCACTACAATCAAATGGGGTGGGGGTACACCATGGGGTACACCATGGTGTACCCCAAAATGCCCTAAAATACCTCAAAAACTCAAAATTTTCACACTAAAATTAAAACTAAACAAACTAACCTAACCTAACTTACCTAACCTAACCTAACCTAACCTAATTTAACTAAACTTATCTGATTAGGTTATTTAGGTTAGGTTAGGTTAGGTTAGGTTAGGTTAGGTTAGATTATTTTAATTAGGTTGTTCCCAGCGAATATTCGTTGGTAAATAGACTATTTAATCCTTTCTATCTCCCTATACATAATATTATCTCCTCTCTTTAATCCCCACTATGTTCCCCTTTATGCAATTTGATTGGCTAAGCCTGTCACATGACGAAAATAGGCCAATCAAATCGCAGGCACACACACAGATGTGCCTTACGCAATTAGTATAGATACCAAAGATTGCCTTGATAGATTTGTTTTGTCAGGAGCAGATTAACGGCTGCTGTGAAATAGAGGTCTTGTTTAAACAAAGGAATTATTTATTCTCATCGGACCTTCTTTCATGTTAAGTGAAATAGAAGCTGCAATTTTAATTATAGAAATCGTTTGCCTTTCTGTTCATTTTTTTGTCCTCAAAAACAAAACATATTCTTCTAGTCTGTTACTACTACAAAAAATCTATAGCATGTCTGAACAAGTTGAGGCAAACTGTAACATGTTCAAACAAGTCAAGGCAATATAGCATTTCACCACTTGATTCAATGACTCATAATCACATCATTTATTTATTTATAAATTCTATTTTATTTTCAGTTTAAATTTTTTATCCATATGGATAAAATACTGAATTTAATTGAATACATCAAATGTATCGCTGAAGTTTCAGACACCGGTATATTTAAAGCATGGCGCAACTTATATTGGTTGTCTAAACAAATCAGACATAGCCAACTACAAATTGGGGAAGTCCCAAGAAGGGATTTCTTAGCAGATGTCACTTATGGCAACATTTCGGGTGTCCTCTACCCAAGGGAGGCGTATCAGTGCGCTTACATCTATCGCTCTCATTTGGCAATTGCCAATGCCACCTTCAAATGTTTAACTGCATTCAACATAGTACCACCAAATCAAAAATTTCTGAAAATTGCATCCATTGGTCAAGAACCTGCATCAGATATTATTGGAATCGACCTATTTTTGAAGAATTGTAGATGTGATGTCAATTGCTCTTATACAGCCATCGATTGCTATGGCTGGCCGATGAAAACTATTCTGCCATTCCTTGCACCAGAACTCAACGGCCGGATCAACCATGTAGTTCACAATTTCTTCGGTGAAATGGCAAGTCCAAAACCTGACCTTACCAAGTTTTTTTCCAGCACACTGAAATGTTCAACAGTACATCCAAAACATTTGTATGTCATTTTTTTCATATTTCTGAAAATTGTGGCACATCCTACTAACCCTTCGAGTACCAGGGGTGGTATTCACAAAAACTAGCCTAAGTTTTTGCATAAGTCAAAACTTAAGAATTTCATATGCAAAATCTTAAGTAAACTCATTGTTGTATTCTTGCTTAAATATTTGCGTAAGTAAAATTTTCTATGGGAAAAAAACAATTGTTAGGAAAATGCTTAAGTAACCTCTTTTTTAAACTTAGGAATTTGCGTAGGAATTCTTTCGTGAATTCCAATTTTTGCTTACGATTAACTTACGTAAAAAAATGATCATAAGTAGTGTTTGTGAATACCAGCCCAGATTTATAAAAATCACCTATTAAGTCCCATACATATGCACGTTTGTCACACCAAAATTTATCATTGGGCAAGGCATCTCAGTGTTTTTAGAAAATTCCTTCCATATGCAGAGTAGAGGTGAAAAATCAGATGAAATAGGACATCTGTAAAGTCAACTCACTATGTTTGAACCTGGAGGGTTTGACCTAAGGTAGGGGGATACTTCGTAAGGTAGGGGGGATAGTTGTTGTAACCAATCATGACAAGGTTTAAAGGTCAGATGGTTATTAGTCATGCACTAGTATTGGTCAATAACATTATTTGACCTTTGAGCCTTGGCATGATTGGTTTGCCACAAGTATCCCCCCTACCCTAGGCCAAACCCTCCAGCTTCAAACTTATTGTGAGTCGACTGTATCCACAGATGTAATTATTCTAAAAAAGGCGAAACTGTAGTTAGATCACAAACATCTTAAAAATACAAAAAAATCCAATCTACCGTCATTCTCATTCTCATTAATACTACGTTAGTACTATCATCCCAAACTATTTTCATTGTTTGTATTAAACTAAAAACAATGAAAAAACAAGTACATAAGATCCAACAGTGTGGGAGATATTATTGTTGTGATGATGTAAACTTAGCTCTTTGGTTTCACTTTGGTACAAACAATGAAAATAGTTTGACATGAAAATAGTATTAATGGGAACAAATGTTTCAACGACATAGGCAACACTTGCTGGGCAATTCCAGACATCCCACCAATTCTGGATAAAATCATGATAATCCAAATTCTCACTTTCATTCAACAGACTGGAGATGTTGCATATCGCTTGGAAACAGCCGATGTTTGGACCATGATAAACCTACTACCGAACATTGGCCATGATAATCGTTGGGTTGAAAAGGGAGAGCACCAATTGAAAGTAAATATTTTGTAAACCATTCTTTAATCAAGAATAATTTTTGTTTTCTTCTAAGAAAATATTTGAACTACTTCGACCAGGCCAAGTGATTTTTTGCTTGAATCCCAGCGTAGGAGGCTACACCGAACTTCTAATCAACATGGCAGAGGAGGAACGATTTGACATTCAATTGCTGGTAAACAAAAAGAAACTAAAACTCTTAATTTCTAATTACTTATTTTAAAATTCCAGAATCCAATAACAGTGGAAGTAGAAGAATTTGTCCATAAAGATATTATTGAGAGATATGGTTTTCTTCTTAAATCAATGAAAGTTACTCCTTTGCTAATCATTTATCCAATCCCTCCTAATTAGTTTAAAGTCAAGTAGAATACAAAATTTTTATGTAGAAATTGCATTATATAAGTCCATTATAAATCATAGAAACAGCTTGTTAGGTTAGAAATAGGCACTCATTATATTTTAGATGTAGCAGCAAATAAGTAGTATTAAGCAGTTTATTACTGTAATTTCTTTCAAATATTTACTTGATCTTTTCTATGTAAAATTGATTAAACATCGTTAGAAAACTATTTTTTGTAGTTAAATACCTATTCAAACAACAACTGGAAATAAAACCTATCGGGACTACCGAAGAAGTCAAAGAAATTTTTGCATTGGATACCTATGAATGCTCTTACATCCATCACTGATATTTTCTTGGAACCATAGTGATTTTCCTTGGAAATTAAGTGTCAGCGATGGATGTAAGCGCCTTTATAAGCCATCCGCAACAACTGCAGCAAATCTTCATTTTCCTCAACTCTTCAAGTCGACTTAATTTTTGCACATCGAAGCTAATCATCTATACCTTCAGCATCAAATTGTGGTGAGTTCATTATTTATTTTGTAATACCCCAATTTCTGCAAGTAAGGGTAAACAGTGACACCTAGAAACTTTGCCACTCTGGGAATCTTTAACGTGCAGGAAAATCTTCCGAACATGAAACCGACGGCTTTAATTTCCCTTCGAAGAAATGCCAAACAAAAAATAAAGTTCTCCATCTATCTGATGTGCAGACTAGAAATTTTTCATTAGCACTAATAACCAATGTAGTTATCAATATGTAATGTAAACAAATTTGAATTAAAAAATACATCGATTTCAACTTTATTACAATGTAACTCTTCATTATAATTTATCTATGGCTATTGTAGAAAGTAAAATTCACACAAATTTAATTATGAAAACTATTTTTTCTTTGAAAAATGTGACGTAAAACAATATCACATTTTTGTCACCAAGTGTCAGCACCTTTTAGAGATTTGCATTAGATAATAATTAACCTGTTCCTTTTTAAACTTTATTGAACTTTGTGACAGTGCTAGATTTAAGTCATTTGCTGTCATAAACACTGTTATCCACTAATAACTGATTTCTATGCTATGAAGCACTTCAGTACAAATTAAAGAAAGGCTTTTTCACAAGGTGATCTGACGAGACAACAGCCGTGCCCAGTGCTGTTTCAAAACGAGGCAATAGCTGGTTACCCTCCAATCCTATGGCCTCAACTCATGGCATTTTCAGTAAAAGTAAAAATAATGTTTTCTAAGTTTGTATGAACATTTTTATCTCTCATTCTTACCTTTTAGCAGTTGTTTAAAGTTTATTTTGCCATTAGATTAGCTTTTTATTATCTTTTAAAGCGATTTCTTAAGCTTTTTCCATCAGAACGTAGCACTGGCAATCTATTTTTCCCCGTTATAGCCTCGTTTTCAGTTCAAATTGGAAGCTGCCATTCGCCGGAAATCTCGCGATATCTCACAACCAAGAAAAAGGCTAATTATGTGGCTTTCAGGCATCTTAAGAAAAATAGAAGTAGTTTTGTTCTGTGTCACTAGATGTCAGGACAGACTTGCAGAAACAATCTGACAAGGAATTCACATGACAAGTAATTCACATGACAAGGCGTTCAAGGTGACATTTAAATTTAGTTTACATTTACGACAACTTGTCAGGTTAAACTTCAACTCTACCTATCTTTGTTGACTTATAGATAAACAAAACTATGAAGCAAAGATAGCAGCGATAAAAGCATTATTTTAAAACTAAGAAACTGGCAAAACAGGTAGGCTTAACTCAGATAGCTCTTAAATGCTACATTTAGTATGAATTTAAAAGTAATATTTTGAAATATTCTAAGCAGATGAATATCACTGCAAAAAAAATTAAATTTATAAATTTGAAGTCAATGCAAAGTCAATGTGAAAGATAACTTTACATTAACTTTAATCACAATAAAGATACCCTTTATATTAAAACGGGCATTTTAATGTAAAGGGTATCTTTACAACAAGAAAAGTTAATGTAAAGATAACTTTCACATTGACTTTACATTGACTTCAAATTTGTAAATTTAATTTTTTTGCAGTGCATATCATATTTGTTCAAATAAACTCCGCAGGTGTTATTAAAAATCACAAAATTTTTGACCGAATTTCAATTATAAAGCAATCTGTTTACCAAGTTATTAATTTACAAACAATTCCAGCCTTAAAATGGCTTATTTATGTAATTAATGTTGTGAACCATTAAAACAAACTAAATAAACTTGGAACCAGTTTTATAACCAAAGTGTAGGGTGTGGTTACTTTTCTAAGAAATATGATATTTCAGTCTATTAACAGGAAATTTAAACATTTCAGATATCAATTTTTAATCATGCCTACTGATGACGAAGCTGGCAGTGGAAATATAACCTTAAATGCTGATGCAAAAGAAATTCACAACAACATACAAACAATTACTAATAAACCTTCAAACTTTTTCACAAAATGCAATTTCAATCTGCAGAATCCAACAACAGGCATGTGTTTTTGAACTTAAATAAATACTGTATTTTATTGATCCTGCACCCAGGCCTAACCTTTTTACAGCTCCCAAATTGTGGTTGAGCCTCAATGCCTCAAACAATTGATTCTAATGTTTTTTCTGCGACAGTAGTACTGAAAACTTGGAAGCATCTTAGAATCAATGAAATGCAGTATTAACACATTAAATAAAGTTTAAATTTAAAAATTACTCTTTGAAATCATAGATAATGCTGTTCAAGATTCTTCAAGTCAAGAAACCACATCTAGCACTACAAGTTGCATTTTAAGAGAAAAATTGCAGGAATTGTATCAAAATTACAATTTGCCTAAGGTTGCATGGCTTACTGAAGGATGTGACTTACCACTAGAAAAATACTTCATCACGCTTCAACTCAATGAATCTGGTCAGCCGATAAAAATCGAAGAAATTTTCAATCCTGTGAAGTCTAAAAGACCGTCGAGGATATTAATTGAAGGTCAACCTGGATATGGCAAAACAACATTGGCTACTAAATTAGCATTCGACTGGGCAAAGAATAAGAAATACATGGATTTCAAACTTGTTTTCTTATTTCCACTCAGGGAACTACGAGATCAGACCATAAACGATGGAATCATTAAAATGGGAAATCGATGCGGCTTACATGAAAAAGAAGTTATGCAAACAGTAAACGAGAACAAAAAAGATATACTTTTTATTCTGGATGGTTTGGATGAACTAATAGTGGATAATCGACACCATGTAACAGAGGTATTGTACGAGAAACAGTATAGCGAAGTGACTGTTGTAGTTTGCTGTAGGACAGATTCATTTAAATTATCCGAGAGAGAACGAACAGAACTGTTTGGAGTGACCCATGCTGGTGATAAATTCCATGACAAACAATTAACCATATTGGGAATACAAAATTGGAACAACAAAATATTATTTCTGAACAACTTTACACCATTACTAACGGACAGCAAGATAATTAGAAGTATATTACTGCAATTGGATTTATTTGATTCACCTTTATTCTTAATGATGTTACCAATCATTATGAATAATGACCAGAACGCCATTCAAATTTCATGCAAAATTGACTTTTACAAGCAATTATTTAATTGCATCATCAAACACAGTTGCAAAAACCGTGGCTTAGATCTAACCGCGTCTTTCGACCTGTTCCATTTTGATTCGTCGACCAGTCACATTCAAGCTATCGTCTGTCGGTTCGGGAAGTCGTGTCTCAAAAAAATTATCACAATGGATCTACAATTCGAAAGCGATGATTTGACAGAAGAAATTTACAATCTTGGTCTTCTTAGTCGGCACACCAAAACGAGTTTGTTTTATAAGAAGAATCATTACGAAGCGTTTCACTTGTCCATTATGGAATTTGCTGCTGCATTTGCTTTGTGGATGGATTTCAAATTCGACAAACCCGCATTCACGAAAACACTTCTTCAACCAATTGTGGACCACTTCATCGAAAGAGAAGGAACATCTTTAGTCCTGCCATTTCTTGCAAGTTTAATGGGTTTCAATTTAGATGAATTGTTACTAAAAATCCATCAACGGTTTTCGAGGCAGAACTTTCGTTTGACACTCAAACTGCTCGCAGAATGTTCTACAATTAATATTGCAAAAAGCAGCAACGTATACTTCTTCTTTCCTTCCGATTTCAATTTTTATCGCAGTAAATTTAATGACGTAAATAACTGCAGAGAAATTCTGACATTTTTAACAAATTGTTATCAAATTAAACAAGTTTGTATTAATACAACTACTCAACTAGAAATACTTCCAACAAATGAAGTGTCCATTTTATTATTTCTCCTTCGTTTAAGACCACACTTTGTGATTCAAGTCTCAACTGCACCTCATCAAAATGAAGAAATTGTTTTATTGTCTAATTTTCCAACACCTGAAGAAATAAAGCGAAGCTTAGATTATGTCATGTCATTGGAATCACAATGTGTCTTGCGTTTGATCAATGGAAGTGACCTATCAGCAGAATTTCTAAGAACAATTGCAGAAACAAAAAAATACAACAGAATCAAATATCAATATTTAGGAATCAACATTGTGAGCGAATTCGATAAACAAGTTATTGAAAAACTCTTGCACAACAATCAAGTTCAGTTTCTCTGGACAAGTGGCCATCACAAATTCCAAGTTGAAGCTATATCCTGTGCCATGTCACATTATTTGACTTCGATAGAAATGACCAAAGCATTCGTCGATTTATACGATCTCACCAATGGTGGAAGAAAGGAATACAAACGCATTATTCTGATCCGATGTACTGTAACATGTAAACGTTCACTGTTGGTGAAAAACCACTGCGACTACTTGGAACTTAGCCAATCTGAAATTTTCAGCTCGAACAGTGTAACAGCAATTGTTGACTTGGAGCCGTGTAAATTAAAGATTACTGATATCAATGTTATGAAATTGTATGAGAAATGTCCAACGTGGACTGGTTTCCACACTGTTAAACAATTATCATTGAAATTGTGTAATGAAAAATATACTAATGAATTTCTTCATTGGAAAAACCTTGAAACACTTTACATCCATTTTCGACATAGCTACTTTGGGAAGATAGTAGTGGAACATATTCAAAAACTCAAAATTTCTAAATTAATCATTAAAGCACCAGATTTTCATTCTCTAAAGATTGTGGAATCTGTCTCCGATACAGAAACTAATTTAAAAGAAATTGATTTATTTTATTTGGAAAATAAGTTAAATGGTACTTTAATGGTTGATAAAGCAATGGAAAAACTCGAATGTCATTATTGGGATAAAGTAAATTTAATCTTTCGTAATCTTATTTTTGCTGAAAATATTGTACAAAAATTGACTAGATTTATTGTAAGTTATCGCAGTTATGGATCAGATGTTGATGATCCTGAAGAATTTAAAATTAAGTATCAGTATGAGTATGGGTTTATACCGAAAAAGTTTATACCATTTGAATGGATTGTATTGAGTGTAATTAGAAGATCAAATGATCATTAGATTTTATTTTTGTATGATTTGATTCTGTATGTAATTATATACTCGATAAAGCATTAAAAATTGATTGCTAAATTGTTATAAAGCCGTGGATAAGGTCCCAAAAACCCGTGTATTAGACGGTAATAAGAATTAGCGTAAAATTGGGGAGGGGATTAAGTTCTAAAAGCTACCAAAAAAAAGTAATTTATTTTTATAACTATCAGAAACTTAATTTTTATTAAAAATGTCAATATATTAACTATTACTGAACAAATAACAGTGATACGTGATAGAATCAATGTTGATTAACATCACGAGTTGAAATCATTTTTAACTTAAATTATTTCAACCAAACATCAATGCTGATTCAATCAATTTTTTGCTACTTGGATAGGATCTATAAAATTATAAACACACCACTGTGACAAAAAATGCAATACAAACTACAGAAGAAACTCAACTTAGTAACCTTGGTTTGCAAGTCTGCAAATGGGGTTCTATTTCTTCTTAACCCCAACTATTGCCAACAATTTCTCCACCAAACAAAAAACATTAAGTTGAAAGGAATCAATATATTTAATCACTTAAATTCTTCATATATCCAATTTGCATTTTAGCAAACATGTTTGTCTTTACACCAACTAAACAAACACCGTGCACACATAATTAAAATTCCATTAAAGAAATTATAAATTACTTCCAAACATTAAATCAACAAATTTAACAAATTCAAATTAAGAGAACTAAGCCACAATACACACAGTATAACTAGCTATGGATCAAACTATCTCTCTTAAAACCCAAACTCCAAGAGGAAAGAGTTCCAGCAGTCGAACCGAAATTCGACATTATGTAAAAGAACAAATGCGCTTAAGCGAAGAGATCAATATCGGAGTCGACGAATTTCAAGAACTGCTCGATTCCAACCACAGCATTTGTTTACGCCTTGGTTGGCTGACCATAATTCTATGCTCTGTTTGCATCTGCTGTTACCAATCTCAGGAAAGATTATTCTACTTTCTCGGAGAGCCCGTCGCCGTCGACATCCTGTACGAAGACATTGACCAACTTGAATTCCCAAAGGTCAAAATCTGCACGTTAGAAAATAACTACGTCAGAAAATATTGGCACAGCAGCGAGGAGGGGCATGTGGGAGATGTTGATGCATGGGGATGTATGAACCCAGCTTACAGAGTCATGGAGGATGAAGGAACAGACTTGGCTCAGATATGGAATCTCGAGCAATATTCAAAGATTATTAACAAAGTGGAATTCAAACCAAAGAACATCTACCAATCAGAAGACTTTAAGGTTAGTATTCCCTATGCGAATGAATACAAACAATTCTCACTAATGCTTGTGACACACTGGGCAAAAAGTGATGCAACTCGCATCGCCATTCGTTCACCTCTCAGAAAGCTTTTTCGCTTGTTGTGGCACTGTCTCCAGCATTAACAATGCATATACTGCCTCTGGTTATGTTTCATTAGTCGTCTGATCTGAGCACTCTTTACCAATATGCCCTTAATTTTACATTCTTAGGTTTTAAATGTATACTGCATATTTTCAGAAAAACTTTACACCACCAAACTTGACTGAAGACGTTGAGAAATCTCTGTGGGGTGCATGTCATACAGTACAGCCTGGTAAATCATTTGATAGCAAATTCATACAAAATTCACATATTTATATCTTGCAGAGAAAAATCTTAAAGGAACAGATGTTTATGGTTCTATAATAACCCATATTGAGAAGCCAACATTGTGCCCAACTGCATCAGCTGTTTTGGTAAGCATTTCTTTCCAAATAACCAAAGGTGATCAAAACCATGTCTTTTCTACTAGGTAACACTGCAAGCACCAGTTGATTTTCAGTACACCATGATATTGTTTCCAGGATCACATCTTGTAAAACATCTTGACTTTAAGGAGGTAGAGATAACTTTCCTTTTCATTAAACTGACAATAAGAACTTCAATTGTCCTTCAGTACCATTTCCTTGCCCCTAAACATACTCCATGCATCTCCAGAGAAGAATACATACACTGCCTCAAAACTTGCATATATAGACTGTACATGAAAAGATTCAACTGTAGGTAGGACAGTTCAATATTTTTAAATTTCTTCAAGTCTATAGGTAGGTTCCTTGAAAGAAAACATTAAGAAAAAATAGCGTTACAAATTTTTACTAGTGTAGTATTAAGGAAATCCGTGGATAGGCACCTCTATTATAACGAAGAAATCCAAAAAATCAAAACAACAAACGTCAAGCGTGTTGTTGGTTTTTGATTTCTTCTGAAATAGTTCCATTAAAACAATTTTTAGATATTTTGAATTTTTAATTCCTATTACACACGCTTTCGAATCCCAAACCCCGAGCGAAGCCGGGTTAATCAGCTAGTATTCTTTATATAGTTCATTGGTTTTTCAAAAACCCGATGACAAGGACAATTTCTGGAAAATTTTTCATTCTGGGAATCTTTCCAACATTTCGCTCTAATATCTCTCCGAAGTACTGACATTCGATTTTTCCTCTAAGAAATTGTCTATTTCGGATCAGTAGAATCAGCACCTGATGTCAAATAAATAACAGTTCAATCAAACTATCTTATAACTTAGGCTAGAACGAGCAACACAAGCGACTGTCCTGGTTTGATTTAACTTTATTTTGCTCATCTCCTCAATCCAAATACAACTTGTACTTCCAGAATGCCGTTTCTACCATCAGAATATATTCCTTTGGCCATTTGTAATGCATCCTTAGCCACCCAAGAAGTATACGACCACACCCTTAAACTGATCCTGACCACAAGCCCAAAAGCCGATTGTAATTGCCTTCGAAGATGTGATCAGAGTGTATTAAATTCCTTGTTCGAAGTGACACCAAGAGGCGACGACAAGATCACCGCAGACTTCGGCATCCATAGCCATTTCATCAGGAAAGTGCAGGAACGCTGGAATTACGACATAATCAGTCTTCTCACAGACATTGGGGGCAACTTAGGCCTCTTCTTGGGTCTTTCGGTTCTCTCAATTACGAACATCATCAGCATTCTTACATTCCTCCAGTTAAGAAAGACGAAAAATAATGCAAAACAATTAAAACTCAACGTAGTCAAACACAAAGTTGCAACAGTATATTCATCCATTTCATCAAAAAAAGTGACTCTGGTCACCGAAGACAAAAAACAGGTGACCAAAACCGCCAAATGGTTACGTCGCTTTGTTTTCTCAACTTGCACATTGCTGACCATATACATGAGTATTGCAAAATTAATGAGATATTTGGATGAACCAGTCAGTATTGTAGTTGAAGTTGAAGATGTTGATTACTTGACATATCCGAATGCCATTCACTGCGGTTTGAGTGGCAAAGTTGCATCTAGGTTCTACAAACACATGAATATTGAACCATTGAGTAGACCAATTGACATTTTGGAATTGGTAGGCCACAAATATTCCAAGTCGTTGGAAAAACTGTGGGATGACTCATTTATGAATGAAGTTGACTTCAGAAGCATCTTCTCACTGGTTAGTAATTAAATAACTTGACCAGATAAAATATTAATAGAGAGTTTGCCGAGAACAAAACTTTTGTCTCATTACTTATAAATTCTATGTTAATTATAGATCTAACTTATATTTAACATGGAATTAAGTTATAAGACATAAGTTTTGTTCTCCGCAAACTCGCTAATAACTAAAACCCCAAGTTTACGTTATCTAATTATTTCCAATGCAGAAAAATCTACCATTTGTTGTCCGTGAAGTTACTAATGTAAGCAGAACTCTTACCCCTTTAGGAAAATGTCTCAAATTTACCTTTGGTAAATATTTACTTATACGGTATTTCTTCGAATCTGCCACACATACTTGCCGCTTTTAAGTTATAAATTTAATGCGACAAAAATAAGCCTCTTTAAGGTTGGAATTGCTGTTTTCTGAATAAATAACTTGCAAACAATTGCTATTTAATCAAAATTTAGTCAAAAATTTCATGATTTCTAATAAGACCTGCAAGATTTATTTGAAGAAATATGGTATTTCACATTAAACATCAATTATTAAATAATTAAACAATTTCATGACAGGGAAAGCAAAATATTCAGGAATGTTCACGTTCCTTCTGACAGCATTCACACCTCCAATGACAGTTAGCAATTCGGATGTAAAACAAATCAGACTTTCTAATCACATTGTGTTCAATCATTCTCAATATTTTATAGGTTTACATGCAACTACCAGAAGACCATTTTATTGATTACACTTCTCGCCGACTAATTCCTTATTCACAAATTGATAATGTGATATTCGAAATGTCTAAAGTAACTTTTTCCGCTTTTATTGACGCTCATGATTATTCTTTCTCATTGGATTGATCTGAAATTCTTTCCTTATGTGGAAAGCTCTTCAGAGCCTCTGACCAATGGGAATACAGCAAGTCCTTGCTTACAGAGTTAATTATCAATCAAGCAATGTGATTCTTGCATAAAACTGGCTGATTTAAGTCACATTAATTTCTTAAATGAAGAAAATAGCTTAAATTAGCTTAAAATTTTGTGATTTAACAGAAAAATATTAAGAACAAATTAACCAAACAAGTCAAGGACTTCTAATACATTTAAAAAAACAAAAATCTCAATTTATTCACATATCTCTAGATTATTCGCATCCCCAGGAAGAAACAAGACTGTCTCGACCCACCTGAGAAATTCTACAAATGTAAACAAATCTGTTTATCCCGAAAAATTCAGGATCAAGTCAAATGCAGGCCAGTTTAACATTTAAAAAAAATTAAATTTACAAATTTCAAGTCAATGTAAAGTCAATGTGAAAGTTATCTTTACGTAACACAGCTTGCCCTTCATCAACGAAACCGACGCAGAACCCTGCAACACCTCAATCAACGCTAAAACCGCAAGACACACTTATATGCAAATAATGACAAAGACCAACATTCAAGAAGACTGTGGGTGTCCACCAGCGTGCAAAGAAAATTTTTATACGACTCGGATGTACTTGTTGCAGAGTCCGGTCCATTTAGTCACGATTGTCATTTATTTCTTTTTCAACAACAAAATCGAGAATATCAAGGAACAATTCGCTTATGGTTTAATCCCACTCGTCTGTGATTTTGGGAATATTTTGGGGTTGAGTTTGGGGTTGTCGGTGTTGGCGTTCATTCGCCAAACGTCGATTTTCCTGAAACCGTCTATAAAATCCTTTTTTGATAGATGTAAAATGTCGGAAACTAAGAAATAGTTTGATTTTATCTCACGTATCTTTAAAATAAGATTCATTTTCTCGCATATTTATGAGAAAAAATTTTTCGCGCATTTTGATTAAAGAAACTCACTTTTCACATACTTTTATGACATAATCTCATTTTTCCGCACTTTTTAATAAAATAAATCTCACTTTGTGGCATATTTTAATTTAAAAACCTTATTTTTTTGCAAATTTTGATTGAAAACTCTGAATTTTTGTAATTTTGCAATTTTAATATGAACTTACCGTCATTTAAATCCAAGAATAAACTGTCAGTGACTTAATTATTGAAGATCTAGTTGAAATATATGCTGAATACCACGCGTTTAAGTCAAACACCGGCAAATAAACCTGGGAAAATTAATTATTAGTGAATTGTCTATATATCTGTTGATTAAAATATTGAATTAAACGATACTAAAAACTATTTGCTTATTATTTCCAATGAAAAAAATTACCGATCGTCTGTTTTTACAAATTACAAAACTTTTATACCTCGCTCAGCTTTCTCCAGCTCCATCACGTACGCCATTTTCTTCCCAGTGCATTCTGGACCAATCATCGTTTTCTGCGGATGATTAAAAAATAAAATAATCTTATAATAAATTTATTTATTTTATCAAATTTCAATTTTAAAAAATATTAAACAATTTTAAGTATATTAATTTTAAATATAAATTTAATTTCCAATCGTAAAATAACTCGTCCTGCTACCTGTCGACCATATTTAAATGCCGAATTATGGCAGAGGATACCCAAGGTACGATACGATCCGTTGATTTTGTTCTTTTATGTTAAATTTTTTAATACTTTTCCAAAATCTGTAGGCTTATCTGACAAAAAACAGTGATCACAAGCTTATGAGCCATGTTTTCTCACAGACAGACAACTGGATTACAGTAGGTGAAAGACTGATTGAACGGTTTAGGTAAGTCTATTTACGTATCAAACAATTTTTCACTTATCACCCAGTCTAGACACATATTATTCAATAATGATCATAAATATTTACGAACAATATTTTAAAATTAACTTCATTGTGTTGATATTACGGCTTCAGAATATTAGCAGACAAGGAACCGCAGTCAAAGTGATGATCTAGTAAATTAGAATGGCATTTAGTCAGAATTATAAAACTAAATATTTAAAAGAATGACTCACAGTTTGGAATTCCATGTGTGTGTTAAGAAACCCACCACCACCTCTCTACAATTTACAATTACCACCTCAGTGTATCAAAAAAGACAAAATAATTCTATAAAATACATAAAACATTAGTCATTGTTAACAATAACTGAAAACAGAACTTATAAATATTAAAAATGTCAATACAATTATCGTATAATAGTAAATGCTAGAAAGAGAGAATAAGTTGTAAGTTACATACAGTTATCAATCAATGTGCTGTTTACCTTAGGAAATTAATATGAATCCAACAAAACCATCTTTAATTTTCACTGCCTGGGATTGCCTAAAATGAGAATTATAATTATCCTATAACTAAACTAATAAATCATTGGCCTGTGTCTAGTGCTAAAAGCTAACGCCCACACTTGATTGCAGACTTCAGTGGATGTCTTCACAGGCTGCAAGAAATGGCTTATTCTGACCTGAGAAATATGAAAGTTGTTTTATTAATTTTTTGACCCTTCGTCGTCTTCACAGCCTGCATCCAATTCCTGGTCCAATTCTCCCTCTCATGGTGGTGGAGCTTCTTGTGCCTTAGTAAGGCACCTATCAAGGCGGGACGCTAGGCTAAAACCCACGTCAGAGAGTTTGCGGTGAACAAAACTTATAAGTCAGATTTATAATTAACATGGAATTTATAAGTTAAAAGACATCAATTTTGTTTTCCGCAAACTCTTCCTTTTCCCTGACCCGAGGCTGGACTCTTGTCCTACGGGACGGACCTAATGTCTGCCGACCTCATCTGAACTACGCTCTTTGTAGAGTGAGGGAACGGAAACCCAGGGTTTAGGGAGATTAAAGAAACTAATTGCATTTGACGGTTTGTTTTAACCGTCAAATGCAATAAGTTATATTTAATCTAATTTCTAAATTATTAAATGCTAAGGGATAAAGGAAACTAATTGTTTATCTTCTTTGGAGTGGGCAAGGTGCATCAGGCCAATGTAAAAATAAAATCATCTCACACACAAAGTCTTCACGATGTCTTCGCAGGTTGCCAATGTGGTTCTTGATAAGAAGGAAGGAAAAAGCCCTAATCTGATACCCAACTTTGCCTTAAATATCCCCACTAAAGGGCTAAGCTAGAATATTTGGAACTGACTGACAAGCTGGGCGATACCATTTCCTATTCTGATAAAAGACTGACCTTTATGATGTCTTCGCAACCTGCTGTAACGTTCTCCTGGCAAACTCCCTCCTTGCAATGCACTTTTCTGAAGAATGAATTTTTATTTATTAAAACTTGGGTAGTGAGTTACCTTTCATTGGTTCTCATCACAAGAATTCTGCTGTTTTTAGATGACACTTTATAAATGGTCCTAAATTAGATTTATTTGTCAAATATATAAATAATAAATGCAAACAAAATTTTGGTTTACCATTGAAGTCCAAATACGTAACTGTTTTTATTCCCACCAACCACCACCAATCACCACCAAAAGTTTGTTTACAATTTTTCACTGATTTCTGTACAGATAAAAATCATTGTAAATTAGTGTATAAAAATCTGAAATATTTACACAGGAATGCATCAGAATTCAAATAAAAATGTCATTGTCATAGCATCCAAAATATACAAATAAAATATCCAAAGTGAATGTCTAAAAAAAATTTAAAATATTATTTAACATGGGAAAAATAGGATTAAATTCACACTATTTAGTCTTCTCTATTTATCATAGAACCCATATGCTCCACTATATAATTAAAGACTACCATCAGAGCTATGAAAAAAGATTGGAGAATCTGTAAAACACAAATGATTTTTTTACAATGTACATTTATAAAAAACAAAAGCATAATCACCATTAATAAAGCAAATAACAATACAACATTGTCATACAATAACAAACAGTATACAGAAATATCTGCAAATAAAAAAGGAAAATTTGTCACTAATCACAATATGATTCTTGCCTTTAAGTAGTTTAAGACGTTAACTTGAATCCATCATCAACATCTTCTGTTTTTTACTATTTAAAATTTGCTGGAAAAAATGATTTTAAATTATCCTAATTAATCTAACAAGAAACATTGGCCTGTGCCTAGAAATAAAGCTAACGCCCACACTTGATTGCAGACTTCAGTGGATGTCTTCACAGGCTGCAAGAAGTGGCTTATAATGACCTGAAAAATATTAAAGTGGTTTTATTTATTTTTGACCTTTTGTTGTCTTCACAGCCTGCATCCAATTCCTGGTCCAATTCCTCCTCTTGGTGGTGGATCTTCTTGTGCCTCAGCAAGGCACCAATCAAGGCGGGAAGCTGGGCTAAAACCCATGTTAGAGAGTTTGCGGAGAACAAAACTTATGTCTTATTACTTACAAATTCCATGTTAATTATAAGTCAGATTTATAATTAATACGAAATTTATAAGTGCAAAAACAGAAATTTTAATTTCCGCAAACTCTATTTTCCCTGACCCGAGGCTGGACTCTTGTCCTACGGGACGGACCTAATGTCTGCCGACCTCATCTGAACTACACTCTTTGTAGAGTGAGGGAACGGGATCCCAGGGTTTGGGAAGATTAAAGAAACTTATTGCATTTGACTGTTTGTTTTAACCGTTAAATGCAATAAGCTTTCTTTAATCTAATTTCTAAATTGTTAAATGCTAAGGGATAAAAGGAAACTTATTGTTTATCTTCTTTGGAGTGGGCAAAAATGCATCAGGCCAATATAAAAGTTAAACATCTCACACATGAAGTCTTCACGATGTCTTCTCAGGTTGCCAATTTGTTTTTGGGAGGAAGGAAGGAAGGTAAACCCTGTTCTGATACCCATCTTGCCTTAAAATCCCTACTAAAGGGCTAATCTAGGTGTTTTTGGACCTGACTGACAAGCTGGGCGATACCTGTCCCTATTCTGATAAAAGACTAACCTTTTCTTGTGTCTTCGCAACCTGCTTTAATCTTCTCGTCATTTATTTGACAAACTCCTTCCTTGTAATGCAATTTTCTGAAGAATGGAATTTTTTATTTACTGTTAAAACTTGTTCATTGATAAATTTACCTTTGATTTGTACTCAGCACAAGAACTCAGCTTCTTCTTAGAAGGCAGTCAGTTTATCATGTAGTCCTAAACACAATTCATTTGATAAATATACAACAATAAATAATTTTATTGACATTAACATTACATCTCCAGAATGTCAGCAGCCAACACCAATCACAGCCATCCAAACTAGAAAATTGATTTAAAAAATTGAGCTAGTTCTAAAAACCTTCTTTATTTCTTAGATCCAGGTTTCATTTCTATAATTAAAATGTTTTGAAATATGATTAAGGAGTCTGTTTAAATTTGTGTAAGATAGGCGAAGTATACAATACCAAATTGTAAAAATAGCAATGTGATGCTATGATCACATAATAAGCTCAGCAAACAGTGAAAGAAAATATCTGCAAAAGAAAGTTAAATTAATATTTGTTTAAATGAATATACTTCTTACTTTAAATGATTTGAACAACTGGTGTGAATCTAAATTTTTTTTATTTTAACTGTCTGAAAAAAATTATATTATCCTAGTTAAAATAACAAAAATCATTGGCCTGTGCCTAGTTCTAAAAGCTAACGCCCACGCTTGATTGTTGGCTTCGGTGGATGTCTTCACAGGCTGCAAGAAGTGACTGACCCTTATGATAATTTGAACTGAAAAATATGAAAGTGGTTTTATTAATTTTTTGACCCTTCGTCGTCTTCACAGCCTGCATCCAATTCCTGGTCCAATTCTCCGTCTCATGGTGGTGGAGCTTCTTGTGCCTTAGCAAGGCACCTATCAAGGCGGGACGCTAGGCTAAAACCCACGTCAGAGAGTTTGCGGAGAACAAAACTTATAAGTCAGATTTATAATTAACTTGGAATTTATAAGTTAAAAGACATCAATTTTGTTTTCCGCAAACTCTTCCTTTTCCCTGACCCGAGGCTGGACTCTTGTCCTACGGGACGGACCTAACTTCTGCCGACCTCATCTGAACTGCACTCTTTGTAGAGTGAGGGAACGGGAACCCAGGGTTTGGGGAGATTAAAATAACTCATTGCATTTGACGGTTTGTTTTAACCGTTAAATGCAATAAGTTATGTTTAATCTAATTTCTAAATCGTTAAAAGCTATGGTATAAAAGGAAACTAATTGATTATCTTCTTTGGAATGGGCAAAAATGCATCAGGCCAATGTAAAAATAAAATCATCTCACACACAAAGTCTTCACGATGTCTTCGCAGGTTGCCAATGCGGTTCTTGATAAGAAGGAAGGAAAAAGCCCTACTCTGATACCCAACTTTGCCTTAAATATCCCTACTAAAGGGCTAAGCTAGAATATTTGGAACTGACTGACGAGCTGGGCGATACCATTCCCTATTCTGATAAAAGACTG
>JAQIXT010000368.1:0-39552 GCA_034700445.1 Stenotaenia linearis
TTTTTTTTTTAAATTTAACTTTATATCAGAAAATTAATTTTTGATAGGATTTTTTATGTGTTTCAATCTGCTTTTATCTTATTTTTCTCCCTAAACTTCACCATTAGGGATTAAGAGGGGTATAAGTACGTTTAGACATATAGGACTCAAGTTTCTACATGTGAAATCCCCCCAGAGGGGAAACAATCCGTTTATCGTGTAGAATTGCACGTTGCTTGAATTTATATTTACAGCTGGGTAGGAAATTGGATAAAATTAATTTTGTTTGGATGTTTGAGCAGGGGGGGATGACATTTTTTTCATAGTATTGCGCGCAATTATTTTAAGATGAGTTTTAGTCCGTAAACATACGTTGTTAAAGCTGAAAAACTTGTTTTATTATAATTTCTAAAATAGCCCCGAAAACGTGTGCAAAAGCGATTAAATACGCGTGTTTATTTGTTTTGTGTCTGAGGCGTGTTTAACTACAGGACGATACCTTAATTACGACGTTATTTCTTTTTTTCCTGATGTTTTATGTGTTTTTTAATGATTTTATCAACGATTTCTATTTTTTTTATAGTTTCTCGACACGATGTGATAAATATTTGATTTAGGATTGAAACGTGTACAGTATCCGTCTGTTTTTAGACCCGCGCAGTAAGTGGTCGTAAAATAAGTTGTTTCTTTAGGTGGTGAGGGTCAGAGAGGAAAAGTGAGTGGTGGTGATAATGCTTGAAGCACAGTAGGGGATATGGCTGAGTATACAGTCGTATAGTGACCCGTGAATTAGAATCATCCGAACTGCAAAGAGGAAAGAGGGGTAAGAGGAGAAAGAAGAGATGAAACGGTTATAACCTCCCTTCGTTTCCCAGTGGGTGTGATAAAAGTCTCGAAAAGATCGTTTTAGGATCCATTTACATTTTGAGTCACGTGATTGCGTGACGTGAGTGTTGTCTTTGAAGAGCCTTTGTTTACTAGTTGTAATGTGATAGGTAATTGACAAATGATGAGTCGGGTTAAGATGTCAGGGGAGTGGTATTTCCGGTTTTGAAGGGTCATCGAGTTGGGGCTGATGTTTTCAATTTTGCGATGAATTTCTGTTGTTTCTAATTGGAAAGTAAATAAAGGATACTTTGAAAGTATTAAGAATTAGAAATAATTTTTCTTCTAAAGTTCCGTTCAAGTTTCTCTGTTAGAATTGTGACATCAAATATTTGCATTATATGATTGCATATTTTATGACATGGGTTTGGCCATTAGATAAATCTGGAAAACACACGTGACCTTCATCTTGATCAAACCATTTAAAAGGCTTGTAAATAGTGTATTAGTTAGTAGAAGTAAACCAGTAGTTAAAAGATGAATCCCCGTCTTCCCCCACCATTGTTGCATGGCAACCTATGTACTTAAGATTACAGATTTCGCCCTTTTTTAACAATGACACGCCATCTTCATGAGTATTGCACATTTTTTAAAATAATGTTTTTAAAATTTTTTTTTCTTTGTTTTCACTTCAAAGATGCATCTTTGAATTTAAAAAATCAAAGCAATATATTTAAACTGTTTAAAAAAAAAAAAAAAAAACTTTTATAACCTAATTTTGTAATTTGAAGTGATGTATTAATGTGAGGTAAGGGCGAAGTTTGCAACTCCCCCATAATTTATTTTTAAGATACGCCATTGATTCATCTAAAATTAGAAAATTAAAATACATTTATTTTTTTTCTTATTTCTTAATAACAAATCGGACAAATATTGTCAGAAAGATTAAAAATTATCTATACATCTAGATAATATCCAATCAGAATAGTTTCTTGTTTACTTACACAATAAACTCGCAATAAAATACTCCACCGTTTCTCGCAGACAGAATCTCGCTAATAATTCCACGACATTTTCAAGATATAAACAAATTCGCTTAGAAAATTAAGCTCCTAACAGCAAACAGTGACGCTCAACAACAGAACGGGCAGTGTGTACATAAATTGAAAATGTAAAATAAACTCCCCGGCCACGCCCGTAACGACCAAAAAGACAGTTACATTAGAAGAAAATTAAATATAATGCGAACGTGTTGTTTTTTAAACGCGATATAGCGGCGCGAGTGTTATTAAGAGCATTTAAAGACTAAAGGATTGGGTGTTAATTTTTGGTGCTGTCTGCTGTTTGTTGCATTGCATTCTAATTAAGACTGAGCCGCTGAGTCGCGTGTTTGGTTTCGCATTTTAATTCGCTAATGATTAGCTCGAGGTTCATTTTCGAGAGCTGAAAAACACGTTTGGGTCATTGCTGTGATTAGAACTGTCACCCATTAAGCCAAAGGGGTAAACCGAATGCGAATACGAGACTTGTTTAAACAAATTAGGAAAAATGTCACGTTGTGTTAGAATTTGGACTGGAAGACGTGTTTGTTGATTTCGTCTACATTCATTCAATTATTTGGCGAATTTTTTTGCGATCTGATTGAGTTAGTTCGACGAAGTGGAACTAGAAGGACAATTGGTATTGGAGTGTCCCACCGATGTCGGTAATGAAAGCGCTTTTGTTTTCGGTTAACGAACTGATTTTTTTTTCTATTCGCGTCTTCAAGGTGAGTTTTGTCGACGTTGCGTGTTTACTAAATCCGTCACTCTCTAACGGTTTAGGCGTAATTAAGTTGAGCAATTATAATAATTTGCGTTTGAGGTGGATTGACCCTTAGGGAATAATTGGAATAATAATTTTCAACTTGTGTTTTAATAGATTTTCGTTGAAAAATACAAAAATTGTAATCTGTCCATCGACTGAGACGTGTCCATGTGGTTGGATTTGCTATGTCTACATTGATAAATTGAGCAATTAAGCGGTAGTGTGTAACGAGCTATTTTGGTACCATTTAATGGTGATATAATTTTCTTATATAAAAAAAAAAAAAAAATTTTTTTTTTATTTTTTTTTATTTTTGGAATTTTTTTTTTTGCGATTTGTTCTTATGGGAGTGAATCCGTGTGTTTTAGTCCACTTTTACTATTCCCGATAGGCATGTTTTTGCTTTTCCCTCTTTTGGAGTCGAAGAGCGCTGATAGAGCGAGCAGTTTACCGCGTTTGGGGACAGGAAATAAAAGAAGAAATAAAAGGAGAGAAAAAATTGACAGTTTGACACTTTGTAAATCTTTGCAGCACATTTTTATGTTGTAAAGGAGAAAATCATGGGGAAAAAGTTTGAAGTAATTAATAGAGATAAATTGTTAAACCTTTAAACTCAATTTGTAAAATGAATAAAAAAATTGCAAGAAAAAGGCGGGAGTTTTTTTAAATTAAGATAATTGATGTTGATGTGAACAAATTGATTGATTTTTGGAAAAGAAATCAATTTCTTTTGAATTTTGTATTAATAAGATTGATTGATGAGTGGTATTGACGTTTTTGTTTACTTTTGTTATTTTATGATGTAAAAGTAATGACCAACTGCTTAATGCTGCAATTGACGTTAAAATGGTGATTTTTCCATCCGCTTCTTTTTTCTCTCTTCAATATAATTTGACTTTCAAACGAGGAGCCCTGTGGTCTGATGTGGAACCATTGCGAGTTTAATGATGGGGTTGAGGGAAGAAACACTTCAACAACGAGTTTAACACTTCCGATTTGTAACTTTACAAGCACCTCTTGTGATAAGCGCCATAAAGGGTTTTAAACAGAAGAAAATTTCCATTATTATTCCTCTGAAAAACGCTTAAACCGTAAACAACATACTTTGATGAAATTAGCATTAAATTGCGGTTTTAATATTACAACGTAGTAATTAAATCTCGGGGTATAATAAGAGAAAAAAATATTAGATTGCATGCAAAATAGGCCTGTAAATCACGAAATTGCTTCGAATTGCTGACTTTCATGCTACAAGAGACAGGTTTGACCCTGAAGGTTCATTGTCATGAAACTGTGATAAATTAAAGGGAAGAGGAAGTTACAAGGTCGAGTTTACCCTGGCAACAGGTGAAATGACAATAATCAGAAAAGGAAACATTTCAAGGCGATGGGGACCCGCCATGTTGGATTTTTTCTTCGTAGGAATCAATGTTAACTTAATTCCTAATATTTTGGCTGCAGTTTGAATCTTTTATTGTTTTTTTTTTTTTTTTTTTTTTTTTTTTTTTTTTTTTTTTTTTTTTTTTTTTTTTAAATTTCAAAAAAAAAAAAAAAAAAAAAAAAAAAAAAAAAATTAACAAAATTTTTATTCCAAAATAATTTAAATTTTTTTCTTTTATTTTAGTCGACAGGGTTTCTGGAGGAACCGATTCAATATGCTGCCATTGAAGATATATACGCAGTTACACGTTGGGATTGTCATCAGAAATTTTGCATACGGATAGTTGTGTTCGATGGATCAATTTTATTGCAGGTGAATTAATAGATTTCTAGTATTAATCTACTAATTTAATTGAAAGGAAAGTGATATTAATAATTAATTGCTTGGTTTTTTTTGTTTATTCCAGACCAGTAACAGCTATCTTCGTGATCAGTGGTTTCACTCAATCATTTGGAAGGTGATTTTTTAAAAAATTGTACTCTTCAACTTACAAGTTAGATGTTGCTATGACAACAAGAAAGTATTGGTTCTGTTACAAATTGAAAATCACTGTTGCTTGTTTGATAACGTGGACTTGTTTGTCTTTGTGTGTCTAAATTAACTTTATGGCTTCTTTCGTTGAAATTGAGGAAGACTTGTTTATCTCTTTTCGTACTATTCTGTTTTAATTGAAATATTGTTGACGAATTAAATCGTTACATTTTCTTCATTTCTCAGAAAAACATCTTCAAATACCAAAGACTGTTGAGAAATACAAGACGCATCGAAGTTATGTTGAAAGAAATAAAGGTAACATCGAATTTTTTTTAAAAAAGTTTTATATTTTATTTTTACAGTACAAAATATTTTGTGTTGATCGGGTACTGTACAATTTATTTTTACTGTTTGCTGCTTAAAGAACGGTGTTTATGAGTTATACCTAGTAAAAATCGTCGATGCATGCGATAATTTTGTATAAGCTATATTTATACAAATTGCGTTGAAGTAACACAGTGGATGAACGTCTTTAATTTGCCTTTTACGTCAACGGAGAATTGCCATTGCGCAAGTCAGTTCATTACTCGGGAGATATTAGTCATTAAATATTATTGCCATCATTCGACATTTGGAATTGGCATTCCCACCGAGAACATCATCTCTCGAGATATATTAGATTTTTGTGGTAAAAAGATTTTTAAAACTAGATCTCGGCGTTCATTCAGATTGTACATAAGATTTGTTTACTTTATACTTTAAACGTTATTACGTGAAATATTTAATTTGTTTTGTAACCAATTTCAGATAATGGTCGATTTTTGTATTTCCACTCCACTACAAGATGAATGCATTTATCAAACTCCATTGGAGCTTATCTCCGACCTTTTACCAAAGGTAAATTTTGTTAAATAACATTTTACGTAAGAATTACATTAAATTTTCGTTTTTTTTTTCAAATTTTTTAAAATTTTTTAAATTTTTTTTTTTTTTTTTAGATTTCTAATCATTATTCAAAATCAGTTCAAGAAGAAATTCTTGTGACGTTGGTGCCATTGTTAGAAAAAAATCATCCGACATCAGAAATTTGTGATTTCTTCAGTAAGGTAATTATTGTAGAATTTTGAAATTATTAGACGGGACTTTAATTCTTCCTTATTTAATTTTTTAGCAATGCAAAGATAATCCTCGTTCAAATTTAATCACGGAAGTTTTCACGCCAGTCGTTCAGCGAATACTAAAACACAATGTGGTGAGTGAATGTTTATTTCTTTTTTTACGTTTTATTTCACTTGTTATTTATTTGTAGGATTTTGGTAAATATCCAAAGACAAGATCGTTTCTACAAGATTTTATAGTGGCTTTGGGAGCTAAAAATGAAGGCTTATCTATTGTCCGGCAATTCGCGGCAACGTAAGTAGTCGGGTTTTCCTCTTACCGTTACAGCCATTAATCAAGCAAGGGTTAATCTTTACTTGTGATTGAATGATTAAATTTTTGCTGAGATTAATTTCAATATCAAGCTGATTTTATTATCAGTTTGTCAAGCTTTTAATCACTTTATCAAACAGAAATTAAAAATTGCGAAATTTGATTTGCGACATAAAATTTCTAAATGATTTTTCAAATTTTCTATTAAAACAGTTTTATTTCGTTGCTAAGCAGTACGCTTGACTGAACTGTGAAAAGTGACGGCTAATGTTAGGACGCGATTAACAAAATCGATAAAAAATATTTTTTTAAAAATAATTTAGTAAATTATGCTCATTTGAATACATAGCATGCACGGTACTTCGTCCACGTGTCCCCATCCACGGGTACTTCCCAACCTAGTTTCCGTTTGCTTGGCAGCTATTTATGCCATCTTCGAAAATAAAAAAAAGTAAGTAATAAAATTTAAAAAGCTATTGTGCGATACTTAAAATTAATGAAATTATACCATTAGTTCTGCAGTTGACAATATAAATGACTCGAATAGTGTATTATTAAACCATCAGCAAGATTCTCTTAATTGCTTTCTTGCGTGTTTCGATATGTTGTAAGTACTGGGCATTTCCTGATTACTTGTTGTCTCGTGATGTAACAATTTTTTAAATTACTAGAGCGTCATACGAAGACTGGAGACCTTTTCTGTCGCAATTGCTTCAACCTATTCCCTTTCCTGATAAGTAAGAACAAAATTAATGAGGAAAACGAATCATCTTGAGTGACAATTTAGTAATTTTCTTTTCTTTTCTTCTTTTTTTTTTTTTCCCCAAGAGCACTATCTTGCGAAAAGTTTATTGCGTAAGTTTTTTCATTTTCAGTTGGAAAAAGATTTTGAATTAATGTAAAAAAAATTATTTTATTAGGGGATTCCAGCCAGTAGTTCGACAAATAATCATGGATCCTCGATGCGAAGTTCATCAAACAATTTTAGGAATTCGTGACGGAAAAGAAGGCTGGTTTCATTTATTTTATCCTGGAAACTTAGTTTGCCAAGATGATGGACAATTCTGGACAGAAATGGTAGTGTAATTAATAATTTAGTACTAATTAAATGTCATTTAAATTTATTTTATTTCTTTGCAGTTGGAAATATTAGTGAAATGCTGTTGTCGTCGGAAACGGTTTCTATCCACCCTAAACAAACTACTTGGCCAGTTAATGTTGTTAGCACTGCGCGATAATAACATCTGCCAAGAAACATTGTGTGCCATGCTCGAATTAGAAGTGGTGGAAAATAATGATCATCAACTTCAAATCGTTACTACACTGCAAAGTACTGCTTCTGGACGCAAGCATTACACTGCGTTATGTGAAAGGCAAATGCATTTACGAGAGCTGGTACGTTTATTTATTGAGTTTAGTTGGTACGTGTGAAAATAACGATCAACCTATTTTAAAGCAACAGAAAGGAGGACCTCGAAAATTGACATTACCTTCTAGATCAACGGTTAGTTTTACGTGAAATTTTTGTTGAAATTTAAGTAAACTTCAATTTTTTGTTTCATTATCAAGGATGCTGATGTAGCAAAGTTATTGAGTTGTGGATCATTTGGAAACTTGGAGTGCCTAAGTTTAGCATTTACTCAAGTTACAAGTGCTTGTGCAGAACAATTGGTTAAGTTGCCTTCTCTCAAATACCTTAATCTCTGGTCCACACAAGTAAGAACGAAGTTTAAATCGGAGATGAATCATACGTAAATGTATTTTTCTTTAATTTTCAGTTCGGAGATACAGGATTGCAATTGATATCTGAGCATCTGCACAAATTACAGGTGTTAAATTTGTGCGAAACGCCTGTAACAGATAAAGGCCTAGTTTCACTAACAGGTTAGAACATCGTAAATTACTAATAACCACATTTTAAAACAAACTTCTTATTTATTAGCAATGAAAAATCTACGTAAGCTCAATTTAAACAGCACAAATTTATCAGCTTACACTTTTGAAAGTTTAAAGGTGAGCATTAAAAAATAATGAATAAAAATTGATTTTAAATTGTGAAATTTTAATTAGCAAAAACTGCCAGCTCTTCAGGAATGTGACGTCCGTTATACCGATGCGTGGTGACAAGAGTAGTGTACATAAATTTTGTACTCGTGTAACTTGATGAGAGACATCTAAGCAATATTCATGCTAATTGCATGAACGACTTTTGACGACGAGTACGATATCATGGTGACAACCTTGCTTTTAATCACTGTTAAATCCCAATGAGTGTTTTTCTAACCACCTCTTTTAATCATCTTATTTTTCTTGAAATGTAAATGGTTGTAAACAACACTTCGTCATCTGACTTCTGCCTTACAAAAATGGTGCCTAATTTCAAGTTGAGTAGGATAGTTCGATACCTAAGTAAAACACGTTTGTGACAAGCTAGAATAGCTGAATCATTTTAGATGTAGTTAATTTTTATTTTTAATCATAGTAACTCATAAGAGGTCCAGCCGGGTCTGTATTGTTCGTTTTATTTAACTTATTAAAACTTTAATTAATCCTATGATATTAGGAGAGACATTCGAGCTAATACTTGAATATGTAAATTTTACGTATTTTGAAGTGTACGCTTTGTAAATGGCTCTCTGTTTTCTTTCCTTCGGTACTTATTTGTTACTATATTTATTTGTCCGAATCTTAAATAAGTTATTGATTAAAAAGACAATTGTTTGGATTGAAATAATTTATAATAATGATTTTAATTTTGAATTATTCGTTTGTTAAACAAAAGTCTTGTATTTTTATAGTCCGTTGTCAAGACCAGTTTTAATATAATTTCATTCTTTGTATTGCAATCAGCATCATCCATTTAAGTAGTTGCAAAGACAAATTATATTATATAACTAAAGAATGATGAAATATCATAATCATGACTAAATTTTTATTGCAATTGAAAATTCACAGAAAATGTATTTAAACTTAAAAGACATTTAACGTCCTTGACGTATTAACTTGTCAATTTCTTGTACAACTTAATTTTTTTTTTTGTAAATTAGTAATTCTAAATTATTCTTCATATTGTAATCATAAAATCAAATTTTTAACATAATAAAACAACTTGTTTCTCCACGTAATAGGAACTAGACTTTTTATTCGATAATGAAGATCATTCTATATCATTACATAAGGGAGAAACAATAAAATTGTGATCAACGAGAAGAAATTTCGCAACTGGTCCCATTCAGCAACAACAACAAAATTATAGTAATAGTTTCAATCAAGTTAATCGTTCTGATCCTTCAGAAATTTATTGTACTGCTCTTCGGTCATTAAATTATCGAGTTCTTCAGGTTTGGTCAACTGGATACTGAAAAGCCATCCTAACACAAATTGATTTAATATCTATTATCTTGCTTTAAAAAATGCTAAATACAAACCTTGCTCATAGCATGATTTGTTAATAAGAGCTGGCTTTTCTTCTACGGATACATTTTTATCCATTATTTTACCCGACAGAGGACAATATAATTCGCTAGCAGCTTTCACGCTCTCTAAAGCTCCACACTCATCTGAACGAATATTTAATAAAATTTTCATGGTTTAATATTTTAAAAAGAATATTTCTTAATTTAGTTTTTTACCCATTGCATTAAACTCAGCCCCCACATCAGGAAGCTGGGCAAATACAACATCACCCAAAGCTTCCTAAAAAGTAAAAAAGAAAAAGTCTAACTATTTCAAAACGAAATTAAAACACCTTAAAAAAAAAAAAAAAAAAAAAACCTGAGCATAGTTAGTAATTCCAATAATGCCTGTATTTCCTTTTTCGTCTAGCATTACCCATTCGTGTTTGTCTGTGAATCGTCTCTCTAGAATATTAATTTATGTAAAAATAATGACCGAATCTGTGTCACACAAATCTAACCTCGTAAAAGTTGAAGAGTTGTGTTTAAACAGCGATAAGTAAATAAATTACTACACTTAAAATTACAATTGCTCACTCTTGCACTCAGACTTTTTAGAACAACACGCCGCAGAACGGTAGCAGCCATCTTGAAATAAAGAAAACCTGGTCGTATAGATAATTTGAAGATAATGTAGGAGAATGTCGAAATTCTGTTTTTTTTAATTTAAAAAAACTGGTTTAACAATGTAATTTATATTTATTGAATTTGACTTTTGTTAAGTTAATTTAATGCAATTTAACATTGTAACATTTTATTAATTTTACGAAGCTTTTAAAAAGAAACGATTGGAATTTAAATAAAAATTCAAATAATAAAACGAAGCTGCATTTATTATTTTTCAGTGCAAAAAGTACCATCACCGCAAACAGAATGATTTTACAACAACAATATAAAACTAAATTATAAGTACACAACCATTTTTGAGTTCAAATGCAGCTTTGACTAGAATAAATAAATAAATCCCAAACAATAAAACATTGCTGCAACGAATTTAAATTCGTACAAAAACATACAAAAATACTTGAGAACAAAAAAAATAATTGTTGTTTCCTTTTTACACTATGCTGAGGTAACAAATTTTTCTATAATTTATCTATTTATATACACTCTTGGCAACAAGAAAAAATGATAACAAACTGATGCAGTAACAGATCAGTAATGTGATTAAATAATAAATACAATCTTATATTGCTGATAGAAGAGAGAAAAGTACATCAAGTGTTCACGACTCGTGGTTCAAGATTACAAAATCTGCAAACATCTGTACAATAAATGCAAACTGGTATGAAACATTTATAATTATAATCAGTTATAAATTACTATTATTTTTGTTATACCAATACCTAAATATTATGTCTTTAGTATGCAAATCTACATAGAAATCGTGCTTCGCCGAATAGCGGCGGATAAAAAAGGGTTGGGATCAGGTTCCTCCATTAACAATTCAACTTTAACCCATTCTTTATTCACACTAGACCGCCGAATAGCGTCGATCACAGCCTGAATGTATTGTCCATCATCAAAAGTAGCTGCCATTGCGACAGGTTCCTTGATCCAGTTGTGTTTTTCTTCCAATGGTGCAAAAGCTTCTTTTAAGGCATTCACCATTTTGATCAACCCCTTCATGTATGGTTTAGGGAGTATTGTGTGAAGTCTTTTATTATCCATTGAAGATTGCTTCAAGTCCTCTATATCGAGATAAAGAACCTCTTCCTTTGAATCCTTCCCCGAGTCGTTCCTTTGCCCATAGAGATCTCCTCCTCGAACGACCAGTCGACCTTTCGTTCCGCATATCAGCACTTCTTGTACAAATTGACCCGGCAAGTGATTGTTGAGGGTAACTGTGACTAAAGCATTATCGTCCATTTCCATTTGAAAAGAGCTGAAATCATCACTGGTAATCTGGCGAATGCCGTTTATCTTCGAATTTGTTTTCTGAAAAGTGCGAACCAATCCGTGAACTCGAACTGCTTTCTGAGCAGAGATGTACGAAATAATATCGATGATGTGGCTGCCGATCGTCGTCAACACTCCTCCTCCCATTCGGTCATCGCACATCCAATCGTAATGATCGTCGACCAAACTTCCACACTGGACACGAACGTCACACACGGTCACGTCGCCGATGTAGCCTTCCTGAATACATTTTTTCATTTGCACGTACGCCGGGAGGAATCGAAGTCCGTGTCCTAAAATGGAAATCAAACGGGGATAATATTGCGCCCCGTGGACCATTTTCAATACCTCCGACTGCGACAGTCCGGCTGGTTTATCGCAGACCACATGTTTGCCTATGCCCAAAGCTTTGACGGCGATCTGGCTGTGCAAGTTCGGCGGGCAGACTATGTAAACTAAATCAACGTCTTTTCTTAATAAAACTTCGTCCACACGATTGGTGTAAAATGGAATTTCTAATTCGGTCGCTAGATTGGCGGCTACTTCTAACGTTCTGCCCCAGATTGCTTCTACTTTGAATCCTTTGCTCCGTAAACAGGCCACGAGTACTCGAACTACATTTCCCGTACCAAATACTCCTATTCCAGGTAACATTTTGGCTAATAAGGACGGTTGAAGTTTGAAAATGAACGAGTCATCGCCCACATTTTTGTTTTGAAAGACTAGAATGTGTGTATTTTCACGAGCCTTTTACGTAAATAAATCGTTTCACCCGTTTCCTTTCGAAGGAAGTTCATCGCTGACATCAATTCCTATTTTTCCCGGATATCGTTATCCATTTGGTAATAATTCGAGTTTCACCATCATTTCTAGCGCTGAGGTCAGTGTTAGACGAGTTAAAAAATAATTCCCGTCGGCTATTTGAGTTTGTTTTGGATGTTGACTGTTTGTTTCAAACTATTCAACATCCAAAAATTAGCATTCACAATAACTGCCAATTATAATAGTCAAGATTAAATCTAGTACATTATATCTTATTTATCACGCAAATATAGTGATCAATCATTTCGGATTACTGACGCATAGATAAGAATTAAATTAAGCTGACTCACCGTGATGACTTGACTGAAATGGTTCGCCATACAATTCAAGTGGCGCGCCCTATTATGAGTAATTTTTAACTGAAGAATTCCAACGATCAATGTTTTATTTACTTCCGGTTATGAAGCCGCTGGTATTTGAATGAGCCATTTCTTTTATATTTAATTATGATTACGATTATTATTTGTTGAGCGTCGACCATGTCTTTATCAGCTGAAAAAGTAAATGAATTAAAACAAATAATTCATACTCATTTATCGGAGGTAACTATTTCAGAACTTAATGACGTAACGGCTACCGTTATTAGCAAAAAATTTATTCTTTTGTCATATCATAAATTCAAATCGATTTGTCATATCAACTTGATGTCGTAATAAACTTTGAAATTTTACTAATTTTTTTTTTCTCTTTTTAAAAATTTTTTTTTAGACTAATGTGCAAGAAAAATTGAAGAAAGTTTTGTCAGAAACTCTAAACAAATCTTTACCAGCCGAAGTTGATGAAATAACAATAGGTTTTCATATTCAAGAGGCTCTCCGCAAACATGGCATCGTCAGCAGTGTTATGGATGAATTAAATGCCAAATGGCAAGATAATAAAGAGCCCAAAGTTCAACCTGAATATAGTCCTCAGTCGACAGGAAATTTTACGAGTATTAACTTAAAAAGTTAAAATATTTGATTGTAAATGTAATTTTTGCTTTATCTTTACAGCTGATTCAAAACACAAGCAATTGTTCTTACAGATTATTAGAGGAAGAGCTTTCTTGGAATTTTTATCCAGTGAAGAATCTCTTATTGGCCAACCGGGACCTTACTTTCGACTTTTTATAAAATTTGATAATCAAAGATTTCGATCCCAATTAGTATTGTGTTCTTGTGAACCCGAGTTTAATGAAGGATTTCTCTTAGATCTTCCCAAGAACACTGCTTCAGGCAAATTATATTTTTTTAGAAAAGGATTAATTGTTTTTTTTTATGAATTTATTTTTTAATTTAGGAGACAACTTTGATGCATGCAGCCCAGCTGATTTACTATCAATTTCCTCTTCGATTCATTTAGTTCTTATTCGAACTGATCAGTTGGGTTACAATACCTTGGTTTCATCTTATTTTCTCGAGTGGAGATCTGTATTAACGAGTTACGACAGTCGCATGCAATTAGCCATCGAATTACAAGGCATTGGTACGAAACTCAAAACGAAACGTGTTAATTTTTATTAATAATTTTTTTTTTGATTTTTCAGGTACAGAAAGTCAAATTCCAATAGGGATACTTGAAATTAAATTGGAAATAATTCCAGAATTATCCGACATTCTGAGTCAAGAAATAGTTACGAGTCAGCTGAATTTAGAACGCAGTAGGCGAACGGAACAAGAACGGTTGTTTCTTGTATATGCAAAACAATGGTGGAAAGAATATCTTCAAGTCAGACCCAGCCATGAACATCGCTACGTAAAAATATTTGCACAAGACGAGAATGGTTCGACCCATCCAGTTACGCAGTACATTTCGCCTCTACAAGTCGGTCGTTTATTGGAAACGCCAAACGAAGCAGCATGGTTTACAGCACTAATTCCATATGGAGCTATGACTACTGTTGGTGGGAGTGGTAAAACAAAAATGGAACGTTGGGCCAATATTCACACGGTTTTGTGTCTCAATAAAGGTGTAGGTTTATAAATAGTTTATTTTATTATTATTAAGAGTTAGTTTAAAATTAAATTAATTTATTATCAATTAATGTGTAGGATAGTGAAGAACATGCTATTCTTCTATGCAGTTTGCTCCTTGGGTTTGGATTGGACGCCTACGTGTGCGTTGGAAGTAAATTGAATAATGAGCCTTGCGCTTGGGTTGTTACGTTAGGATATACTGGATATTCCATATTTTGGGATCCCTTAACATCGATTAAGTAATCGGAATAAAATTTCTATTCTATGCTATTTTATACTACAGTTTGAATATTTTTGGATTAATACTTAGATACAATCATGTGCCAATTCGACCAGATGACCCTCCAATTATTCCTCAGCATAAACCAACGTATCCATTTACAAAAATTGGCTGCTTGTTTAATCATCGTAGTTTTTATGCCAACAGTCAGGTTTGACCATTTAAATTAGTTCAACTGAAAAAAGAAAATATACAAATTTCTCCTTTGCAGCCATCCGATTCTGTTTTTACTTGTCAGTTCGAGTTATCTAACGAAGGTTTATGGAAAAGAATGGCAGCCGATAATTTACATGCCATTAATGCGAATCGGACGTGGGTTACAGTTAGAGCACCACCTCTGGTTGCTAATCCTTTAGATCCCTATCTTGCAAGCAGCGATCTAGAACAAGAATTGCAAGCCTTTATTTTTGAATACAGGCGGGTAAGCTTTAAATTTTTAAGGTGTGAGAAACATTTATGTCATAATCTTTGCATAGGATTTAGGTTTGACTACAACATGGGATTCACAATTATGTCATTTACTGGGGCCTGCATTATATAATTACGAAATGGAGAAAAGGACAGGTGATGATGGTACTTATATAATTTCTGAAATTTAAAAATGCATAATTTTTAATTCTTAGGTCTATCGATAAATAATGAGGAATTTCATTTGGCAATTCGTCGAGCTGTGCCAACTGGTCATACTTTTAAAGGATTTCCAGCTCGTTTCAGCCACATTCAAGCAAGACGAATATTTGCTGCTTGCCTAAAGTAAATTATTAAAATACTTCAAATTCTAAATATTGCGTTTAAATAAAAAAAATTTTTTTAAATTGTTATTTACAGATCGGCTTTGTGTGAGGACATTCTGAGATGTCGAGGTGACATAGTGAGGCATGCTGTACGAGCACGAATTTTCGTGTACCCTGAATCGGTTGTTTCAGCTTGGGTTATGATAGCAATTAAATATAAAATTGTTGTCTGATGTAAATTTTTAATGTAAATAATGACAAATTTTTTTTAAAAGAAATTTTATCACAAAGTTTGTTCCATTAATCATACATATAATACCCTAAATATTGCAGAAATAAAGAACTATCAATCATGTATCCGAAATTGTTGATTTTAAGTGCACTTACCTCACTTTAAACAAATTAATATTGTTTGCAAACAGCAATATAATAAAGCAAATATCGCCTGCATCGCTTCTGGCGAACGAACGCACTGCTGTATAAAATTTTAGTCGCACATAATGAATAAAAATGGAGCTAGGTTATAACGAATTAAAATAAAATTATTGTGTCGTATTAATACAATTAAATCACAATTTTTTAATACACTCAAAAACTTTTATTAATCATGAAATTATAAATTAATACAGAAAAATTGTTTACATTCCACCTCTCAAACGCAGCACAAGATGAAGGGTAGATTCTTTCTGAATGTTATAATCTGACAAGGTGCGCCCATCTTCAAGCTGTTTGCCCGCAAAAATCAAACGCTGCTGATCTGGCGGGATGCCTTCTTTGTCTTGAATTTTAGCTTTCACATTTTCAATGGTGTCTGAAGGTTCAACTTCGAGCGTGATGGTCTTCCCAGTCAACGTTTTGACGAAAATTTGCATTCCACCTCTCAAACGCAAGACCAGATGAAGAGTAGACTCCTTTTGAATGTTATAATCGGACAAGGTGCGCCCATCTTCCAATTGTTTTCCAGCAAAAATCAAACGTTGTTGATCTGGTGGGATGCCTTCTTTATCTTGGATTTTGGCTTTTACGTTTTCAATGGTATCGGATGGCTCCACTTCGAGTGTGATCGTCTTTCCAGTCAAGGTTTTAACGAAAATCTGCATCCCACCTCTCAAACGCAGCACAAGATGAAGAGTAGACTCCTTCTGAATGTTATAATCGGATAAAGTACGTCCGTCTTCCAACTGCTTTCCGGCAAAAATCAAACGTTGTTGATCTGGAGGAATGCCTTCTTTGTCTTGAATTTTAGCTTTCACATTTTCAATGGTGTCTGAAGGTTCAACTTCGAGCGTGATCGTCTTTCCAGTCAAGGTTTTGACGAAAATTTGCATTCCACCTCTCAAACGTAACACAAGGTGAAGTGTGGATTCCTTCTGAATGTTGTAGTCGGACAAGGTGCGTCCGTCTTCCAACTGCTTTCCGGCGAAAATCAAACGTTGTTGATCTGGAGGAATGCCTTCTTTATCTTGAATTTTAGCTTTTACGTTTTCAATGGTGTCAGAAGGTTCAACTTCAAGCGTGATGGTCTTCCCAGTCAAGGTCTTAACGAAAATTTGCATTCCACCTCTCAAACGCAACACAAGGTGAAGAGTGGACTCCTTTTGAATGTTATAGTCGGATAAGGTGCGTCCATCTTCCAACTGCTTTCCGGCAAAAATCAAACGTTGTTGATCTGGAGGAATGCCTTCTTTATCTTGGATTTTGGCCTTCACGTTCTCAATGGTATCGGATGGCTCCACTTCAAGCGTGATCGTCTTTCCAGTCAAGGTTTTAACGAAAATTTGCATTCCACCTCTCAAACGCAATACGAGATGGAGGGTTGATTCCTTCTGAATGTTGTAATCGGATAAAGTGCGTCCGTCTTCCAACTGCTTTCCAGCAAAAATCAATCGTTGTTGATCCGGAGGAATGCCTTCCTTATCTTGTATCTTGGCTTTTACGTTTTCAATGGTATCAGACGGCTCCACTTCGAGTGTGATAGTCTTCCCAGTTAACGTTTTCACAAAAATCTGCATTTTCCTATAAAAAGATTTAAAATATTTAATTCTATGCCTTAGTCTCTTTACTCAAAATGACAATCTAAATCGAAACAAATGACGTCATTCATCTCCGCCATGACATTCAATATTTTAGAAAAGAACAACTTGGCAGCCATTTTTATCAAGTAACTAATATTTAAAGACTGTTAACTCGACCGAACAAATAAAAATGTTTGTAAAATTAATGGTAATTTCGTTTAAAAAGAAATCTATACTACAAATTCCAAGACAAAGTAGTTATGAAGTGAAGTAATTAGCATTTTGAAATTTTTTTTTTCTATTTCGAACTACAAAGTCATTTTTTTCTCGAACCAACTATTTAGGATTATAATTTATAAAGTATGAAATTTAAATATAATACTTACAATATTAACGCTGAAATTGACAATCCCGAACAAGAACAAACAGGTCACTGCAAATCTGTCCGCTGACTCGATCCAATTCCCGTCAAAATCGGAGTCTTCAGATTATATACACGATATATGACGTCAGAATAATGACGCTGCGCATGCGCAGTTTACGTATGCGCATGCGCTGAATGAAAAGGGACTTAGGTGAATTTTCGCCATCTGTGCCTTGCGCTAAGGGACTTAGTCTATTTTTTGACATGGACGTGCAGTTTAGCAATCACACGTCTGCGGTTAATAGGGTATGTATTTTTCATTTTTACTTATGAAATTGATTTATTCTTGGCCATTCTTTCCGATTTTGATAAGTTTAGCGTTAAATAATCACGTACAACGACTACACGTTGGTAGAATTGAGCCGACTTTTAAGCCTAATGGCTGAAAAATTCTAAGTCCCATCGCCATGCTGGAGACTAAGTTCGCACTTTTGTTGTTGGCTACCTGCTAAGAAATTTTTCTATGTCGAAATATAATATATAAAACTGTTTTGTGGGAACAATGGTCATGATTGATAATCAAAGAAAGGTTTAAAAATAAATTTTAGTAGGAAAATGTTTAAAATATTTTAATATAAAATGAATTAAATCGGTCTTTGTATTTTTGCAGGAGAACAACGCGATGTTGGACTCAGGCGCTGAAACAGAAAATGGTAAGTGGATTTTTTTTTAAAAATCGTTTCTTTCTCTGCTTTTTTCTTAGAACGAATTTTAAATGATTCTTATTATGTGATTTCATTTTTTGCGCTACATTATAAATTTTTTTATTTAATTATAATTTATTTAAACAAAAAATATAGAAATTATATTTACTGCAAAAACGTTACAAAATTCTCAAAATCTATTAAATTGAATTGCTAAAACTGAAATTTAATAACTGAATCATTTTTTAAGATTTATTGAGTAAATTTTGACATTTTAAAAAATTAAAAAAAAAAAAAAAACTTAACAAACTAACCCAGTTCGGATTCCAACGATATTTTTTAATATATTAGATAGGAAGTTGTAACATTAAAGCAGGATAAAATTCAAAGATGTGATTACACAAATAATGTGCCACGTGTATTGACGTCATTATGTTCACGTTTTAAAAAATATTGTTGGCGCACAAACAATAATTAGCTTTACTATCAGTTTTCACATGATAATTCAGAATCAAACCTAATCCATTATAGCAAAATTAATATGTTTGTTTAAAAAAAATTGTAATATTAATTCAAGGTTCAGTGCAAACCTCTCCAGTGAAAGCAGGTCTTGTTAGTCCAGTGGTCACAGACGCTTCGAAGTTGAAAAGCAACACGAATAAAGTGCGTAGTGAAAAAGATAGGCATCGAAGCAAGCACAACAGTGACAAACACAATAGCAAGGAGAAGTCGAAACATCACAAAGATCCGTCGAGACATGGAAAATCCAAAGATGAGAAAGGTTTGAAGGAGGAGAAGAAACACAAAGACGTTAATAATTCTTCGGGCAAGACCAAGAGCAGTAATTCTGTGTCAGCTTCTCTACCTAAGATAAAAGAAAATAGTTCACACACCAATTCACACAAGGTAATATAATATTTATAAAAATAAATTATAAATTATTATATTTTTAAATTTTATTTTAATTCAAACTAGGAATCGTCATCAAAAACAAAAGAAAACATAACGTCACCTCAAGTGGCGAAAATAAAGCTGAAATTGAACAATTCCACGAGCAGTATTAGTATTAAATCGGACTCATCATCACCTATTTCCTCATCAGTCAAGGCATCGGAGTCGGCCATAGTGAAAACGAAAGACTCATCTAGTGTTAATAAAGTCAACAGTTCGAGTTCCAAAGCCGGGAAGACGAAAGTACCTGAGAAGAGTGGACATAAAAAGGAACACAAAGAACCTAAAGTGAGTGTTGGTTATTTAGTGTGCTTATTTTGTTGTTTTGATTAAGTTGTTGTTAATTCTTCTTGTTATTTCTTCTGCTTTGTTTGTTTGCAAATATTGTGTACGGAATGTGTGGTATGAAAGCATTTTATGTTTTTTAGCTTAAAGAAAATGAGAAAGATAAACATGGCGAAAAGAAAGAAGAGTCAAAAATGCAGAAGGAAAAGGAAAACAAAGGGAAAGGAAATTTGGATGGGAGTAAAATAAGTAAGGAGATTTATTGAGGTTTTTGTGCGGTTGTGTTGTCAATTTGTTTGTTTGAATGGTCGTTTGTGCTTACGTGTTTCATTTCGGCTGTAGGCAAATCGAAGGTCCATCATAAGGAAAAACCAGAGCAAAACTTGCAGGTGATTGGGCTACTTTAGTTTTTATTAATTTGTCTTAAAAATAGTCTAGACAATTTTTTTTGGAATTTTGAAGAGTATAATTGACTTTGTGGAATTATTTTTAGGTCAAAGTTAAAAGCGATTCGTACTCGGATTCACCGCTGAAAATTAAGGATGAGGAAGTGAGTGAAGATGAAATTCCGTTGGTAAGTTAATTTTTTAATGTAAAAAAAAAAAAAAAAAAAAAAAAATTAGGTTTAAGAAATTTGGTAAAGATAAAAATGTGACAATGAAATTGAGGATCTTGATTGTGCCAGCGTAATCATTATTTTGTGTGCTTTTTTGTTCCCCATAAGTTGCACGTAACTAAAAACCTGAAACATCACTCAAGTAAAGTAAGTTTACGAGATACGTTTACTTAATTTAATGTTTGCTGTTTTGTAAATGAATATTGGTGGGAAAACTTGTCGCATGGACTTTATAAATGACAGCAATTTGACTGAATTTTTATTTCGATTTCGAATGCATGTTTTGCAAAAATGCTCAGATTGATTACAATAATTTTGATTTATTTTTTAGGCGGCAAGAATAGCTGTACAACCGCAAGTAAAAATGGAACATGGTGTGGCAAAGTCAAAGCCGAGCAAGAAGAGGCCTTTGGATTCGGATTCTGACGAGGAACCTTTGTCAGCTCGCTTGTCAAAAACCAAAATACCGAAGAAAGAAGGAAAGAAACGAAAGGCTGATGATTCAGACGATGAACCGGTTGGTGTTTTGTATAGGGTGGTCATACCAGTTTTGATTTTTAATTTTTAATTTTATAGATAATAAAGAAGGTTAAAAAAGAAACAAAAAATAAGAAAAGTCAGCCAGCTTCTCAGGATGGAAGTCCAAAGAAGAGGCAGAAGAAAGACGAAGGACAAGATGTTTGGAAATGGTGGGAAGAAGAGAAATACGATAATGGTATTAAATGGAAGTCGTTGAGTCACAAGGGACCAGTGTTTGCTCCAGATTATGAACCTTTGCCAGACTCAGTTCATTTTCTTTACGATGGTAAATACTTACTAGTGGGTTGTTTTTGTGAAGTTTTAACGATTTTTGTTCTTTTTTAAATAGGGAAAATAATGAAATTGAAACCAAAGGCTGAAGAGGTGGCTTCCTTTTACGCTAAAATGCTCGACCACGATTATACGACTAAAGATGTGTTCAATAAGAACTTTTTCAAGGATTGGAGAAAAGTAAAAATATTTTTTTATAACTTTGAATAAAATAAATAACCGAGATTTTGTTTTGGCAGACAATGACAGAACGTGAGAAGGAAACGATAACTGATCTGAAAAAGTGTAATTTTACCAAAATGTGTCAGTATTTTAAAGATAAGACTGAAGAAAGAAAAAATATGACCAAAGAAGAAAAACTTGTAAGTGCAAGATTTATTTTGTGTTAAAAATTATTAAATTTAAAAAAAAATTAATTTCAGGAAATTAAAAAACAAAACGAAGCTACCACGGCAGAATACGGTTTCTGCATCATCGATAATCACAAAGAGAAAATTGGAAATTTTAAAATTGAACCGCCAGGCCTTTTTCGTGGTCGTGGTGAACATCCAAAGATGGGAATGCATAAGAAACGAATAGAACCCGAAGATGTAATAATTAATTGCAGTAAAGGAGAAGGTCAGCCTAAACCTCCAAAGGGCAGAAAATGGAAAGAAGTTCGCCACGATAATTCTGTAAGTATAAATGTGAATAGAAATATGATAAACTTCTAATTAACGAACTGATTGTAGGTGACTTGGTTGGCTTGTTGGACTGAAAATATCCAAGGCCAAACGAAATATGTGATGCTTAATGCCAGCTCTAAACTTAAAGGTGAAAAGGATTGGGGCAAATACGAAGTCGCACGAAGACTCAGGGGTTGTGTGGATAAAATTCGTGAACAATACAGAGTGGATTTCAAATCGAAAGAAATGAGAATACGACAAAGAGCTACGGCACTGTATTTTATTGACAAGGTAGATTATTGAATCAATTCAGATTAACGTCTGGTACTAATCGACATTTTTTGTGTTAACAGCTAGCGCTGAGAGCTGGTAATGAGAAGGAAGAGGGAGAAACTGCTGACACTGTTGGTTGTTGTTCGTTACGTGTGGAACATATTAAGCTATACGACAAGAAGAATAATCAGGAACATGTTGTGGAATTTGATTTTCTTGGAAAAGATTCTGTACGTTACCAGAATAGTGTACCAGTGGAGAAGAGAGTATACAAAAATCTTCAATTATTCATGGAGAAGAAGAGACCCGATGATGATTTATTTGATCGACTCAATGTAAGTGCTTTCAGTGTATAAATATTCAGTTTCTCAATGCATTTATTTATTTTCAGACCACAACACTCAATAAACACTTGAATGAACTCATGGATGGATTAACGGCTAAAGTTTTCCGAACATACAACGCCTCAATTACTCTGCAACAACAACTAGATCTGTTAACCAAAGCAGAGGATTCCATTCCAGCTAAAATTTTGTCTTATAACAGAGCGAATCGTGCGGTTGCAATTTTGTGCAACCATCAGCGGTCTGTACCTAAAACGTTTAACAAATCGATGGAAAATTTGCAGAATAAGGTAGAAATTGTTATCAAATGTTGATTGATATTTATTAAAAGAAAATTAATTTTAGATTACGGCGAAGAAGGAACAAGTTGACGATGCAGAAAGGGAATTTAAAAAGGCGAAGAAGGATAGGGCGTTAGTTAAAATAATTTGTTTAAAAGTATTGCACCGAGATTTTAATATATTTGTATTTTAGTTTGGCTGAGAAGAAGAAGAAGACCCTGGAACGTTTGCGTGAACAGTTGGTTAAGTTAGAAGTTCAGGCAACAGATAAGGTAAAAATTATTTGTATTTAATTTAACGTATTTGTTTGACCATATTTGTTGTATTTGTAGGAGGAAAACAAGGAAATTGCACTGGGCACGTCCAAATTAAACTACTTGGATCCAAGAATTAGTGTTGCATGGTAAATTTAAAAAAAATTGATTTTAATTGGATGTTTTTTTTAAAAAAAACTCTTTTTAACGAAAAAATAGGTGCAAGAAATGGGACGTGCCAATTGAGAAGATTTACAATCGCACTCAAAGAGACAAATTCCGTTGGGCGATAGAAATGGCTGGACCTGAGTTTGTGTTTTAACAATACGCCAATGCCAACCGGCGAAGTTTAGGGCAAGGAATTTTGTTTTGTTTCTTTTTCTTTTTTTTAAATTTAAAATTTTAATCTTAATGGCATATGATATCGCGTTAATTTATTTGATGTGACAAATGGCTATCGTGTAATCGTTGACTGCAAAAGCAATTCCAACATGTATTTGTTGATGGGCTGTTGGTTTCTAATTATTGGTTACTCTTACCTTTGTAACTGTAGGTTTTCTTTGATAATCTAAAGTCGTTTATTTTATTTTTAAGGTGTTATTCCTATGTTCCTCCTTAATTGTGTTTACATTATCTGATTTTGTTTTTTGGGTGAACAAAAATTTCTAAAGAATAATAGGAGGGATAATATGATGAACATTCCAATAACTTTTAGTGACTTGCCAACTGAATAATTTTCTTGCTCCAAACATATCCAAAACTGGCCCCGACCCTTTCGTGATGAATTACTAATAAGTTGGTATTATACGAGTACTGAGTGGCTTTAAAATTAATCGTGTCTTTTGGAAAATTTTATAAGAAAAAATGGATGGAAAGAGGCGACTTTAATTTGAAAATTAATTACCAATTTTTAGATTACAAATGAAATTTGTAAAGATGGAAAATTCTTACCCCATTTTCTTGTAATAGTGAAAGGAAATACGACAAAACATAGAATTTGTATTGAAAATGTACGAATATTGACTGAAATTTTAAGTATCTTGTATCTACAATGTTAAACCTAAACTTTTTCTGTGAAATAAGTCTGTAGCCATCTTCAATCAACGATTTGTTCCATTGCTGTTGTTGTAAATTGTTTTCTAATCGCATTTAATTTGAATTAGTTAATTTAGATAACGAAATTTAAATGACAATTCAGTATGATAAATTTTCATGTATTAGATGAATTGAGGGTTAAATGGATTTTTTTAAAGAAAATAATAAAATAAAAAAAATTTATGGGCAATTTAAAAACAAGGCGTTGCTTTATATTATTCTACTCATGATGCTACTCATTTTGTTTTGTTTTATTGTTTTTAGGTCATTTAAATGTATTAAACGGAACTCAGTATTTAGATTCCTTTTAATTTCAACACTTTAATGACGGCCATTTAATGTTTTTTACTTTTTAAATTTACAAAAAGGATGGCAATAAAATTGAGACACTGTAATAAAAGGTTTCTTACTCCCCAAGGCTAGTGTTCATTTTGTATAAAGGAAATTGCTACACAAATCAACAGACCAATTTAAGGATAATGACCTGGGAATGAATAGCTTTGTGTTTTGTATGAAAGCTCTATAGAAAGTTTTGCACCTGAACGCTTTTTACTGCGTATGACTCGTGTTATGAACGATATTTGTATGGAACTTTCTCAAGATATCAGGTGAGCCAACACGTGACACAGATGAGAGAATGTCACAGGACAAAGCGTAGCAAATGAAGTGTTATATCCAATCACTTTTATTTGTTGTTGAACGACGCATTCCTTAATTCCCATGAGAAATTTGTATCTGGCTTTAATCTTTTTATCTGTGTACCGTTCTTGGAAGCTGATTATAAAATGCCTACCAGACGTAGGTCCTTGAATGTCCATTTTAGTAACGCTACCACTCCAAAGGTAAATTTTTAAGAATTTTTTAACATAATTTTAGTCGCATAATTTTTCCTTTCTATTGTTATAGCTTTGCTCTTATACTACTTTCTTGAGGTCACTAGGTATGATCTGATAAAACATCAATTTTAGTTTTTACATTTTTGTTTGCCTCCAGGAATAGCGTTGTTGCTGAGTAGTTGTATCGTGTGTGTAGTATCAGCGACAGTTGGATTCCTGAGTAGGGAAGCAGATTCGACGTCGTCTATTTTCGTGTGCAGTTTGTTTGTGTTCGTGCAAGGTGTTTTAATAACATATGGAAGTATTGACAAGAAGCGTTATTACCGGGTTTGGAAGGCTGGCGAAATTTTAGGTTTCTGTAACATTATTTTGGTAGTGATTGGATTTTTAACGAATCTCGAGGCCTGGAAAGTTCATGCTAATAACTGTGAAATTTGTGTTTCATCCTCGCAAGTTGAAGAAGTGACAAATGACTCGATGCAAATACAGTGTGGCTGGTTTTGTGATAAAAACTTTGTGGTTTGGCACGTATTCCTCTGTTTCTGGTTAATCAAAATTGGAATTATGAGTTTAATAGTCTCCTGCAGCTTATGTTTGTACTTCAGATGAAATTTTTAATTTAAAAACATCACAATAGACAATTATTTTAATCGCATTTGCTGCACTTTTCGAAATTTTACTGCATCATATTTTTCAATTTAGAAAATTGTTATATTTTAATCAATTCAAGGACCGTATATCCGGCGTTTGTATACATTTTTATTTCGTCTTAAGGTACAGTCAATGTTTATACATTCACATTCCATTATCCATTGAAAATTATACCAATTTAAAATTAGTTAATATATTATAAATTTTGAAGCTCTTGTACATCTAATAACTTACACTTGTATTTTTAAATATAATTAAGCAAACTATAAATCATTTCAATATTGGAAACTTGTGTAAAACACTAAACAAAACAAAAGTTTAAGTTATAGCAATATACACATTGACAGTGGTAATTCGATTTTTCTTTCGTTTCGTATTAAATCTTAAAAATAAAAACTATCCCACTGTAAAGCTAGAACATGATGGCAGTTAATATTTCTTTTAAAATTGTTTATTTATAAAATATGAAGAGGAAAAAAAAGAAGAAAAAAAGTATAGTTTATCAAATCTTACTTTAAATGTGGTTAAATATCTAACACACGCACACAGAAAAATACTTTGTCGTAATTTCTAGCTTTACAGTGATTTATTATGCACGACTACGACATTTGACGCGTTTGGGGATCCAAGTTTGCTTATTATTTTAATTTTGTTCGAATTTAGCTGTTTGCGCCAATAATATAAATTAATTTAAAACCCTGATGATTCGTGTCGATGTTCCTCAACAACATACACTTGCTTGGTAGCCCCTGGCATTTGGCTGCTTGTCACCCACGAGCGGTGCTTGGCGCGAATAAAAGAAAGATTGCTCTCGGCATGTTCAGCTCGTTCTTCGGCTGCCTCCAATTCACGTTGGAACCTACGCACGCGCTGCAAATTCTGACTTGAAATTCCTTCCTGTAGGATGAAAAGTTAAGTATTGAGTACAATATTTATCGAGTAAACACGCAATATTTACGATACCTGTTCTCCAAGTTGGCGTTTGTACATCCTAACTTTTTCGTTGAGTTTCTCCACTTGATCAGTGAGCAAGTGAACCGTTTGTTGGCTCTCCTCCGACTGGATGTAAAGTTCTTTCACTTGACGCTCTTTCTTGTGGTACATTTTAAGAGTTTCTCCATGGCGACGTTTCTCTTCCTCAAATTCGACTTCGATGTCGCGAATCTTTAATTTTAAATTGCAATTGAATTAACCTACCCAAGATCACTGTTAATTTATAGAATACTTACACGGGCCTCCAGCTTACTGATCAAACGTTTTCCACCAACTAAAGCATTGGCTTCAACTTCCTCCAATCTCAATTGCAAGTTCTTCACCTCTACTTCAAGGGTCTTACGGATGGTTTCGATCTTAATGATACGTTCCTGTTCCTCGTGCAAAATGTCAACAGTGTGCTTCAATTCGCATTGAGACTTGTTGGCTCTTTCATCAGCCAGCTACACAGATATAAATAAATTACAATTCAAATTCCCAAGTCTTTAATTGAAAATTTAATTTACCTTCAATTCTTTGTGAATTTCATCGAAATCGGCCTGAATTGCGCTCAATTCGGCTTCCAATTTGCTCTTGGAAGCGCTAATATTCACGTTGATGGTCGTCAGTTCATTGACCCTGCTGTGAGCCTCTTCGTACATAATTTCAGCTTGACGTTTTGCTCTCAATGACTGTAAACATGTTTGTCAATTTTTTGTATCGGAAAAAGAGTTTTATCAAACGTTTTATGTGCTTACTTGCTCCAAGCTCGTTCTCATTTCATCTAATTCAGCCTGCAAGGCTTGGCAACGTCTCTGGGCAATGCCGTATTGATCCAAAGTACTTTGCAATTGGCGTTGAACTTCGTCATAATGATTTTGCAGCTCCTACAACCAGTTGAGCAAATGCAATCAGTTTTGATGTTTTGATTTTTATTATATATACAAGATGTCTAAAACATTTGGTCCTCCTCGGCTATTTCTTTAAATAGTTGAGGAATACCAGACTTTTTGGACACTGTCTATTTATATAACGTTTTTTCTTTTTTTACCGTGATTTGCAAGGATTGCTTCTTGATGGTCTTTTGCAGTTCAATGTTGTTTTTGTTGGCAACATCCAAACTCATTTCGAGTTCGGTGATTTGCACCTGGAACTTCTTCTTGATGCGACTAATTTCGGTTTTCAATTTAGCCTCGGCTTCAACCAAGCGTGCATTCAACTGCTCGACTTCAATCTGAAACTGCTTGCTACAAAATAAACAACAATAGCAATTAAAACCAGAAAACTCACCAAAATTAATTTACAAACTTAAACTATCTTTTATTTCCCTTCCTCCCCTCATCTCGAAATTCAAAAAAAAATATTGATAACGTCGCCATTATAACTATTTATGTGATCTCTCGAAGTTAAAAATAAAGAGCCTTCGTCTATCTCGTGGAAGTGTTCGGGTTTGGGGTTTTCTTCTTTCTTTCTTTTTTTTTTTAAAATCAGTTTAGGGAGTTTTATACATTTTGCTATTTTGGCTCGTACGAGCCTTTAAAAAGGGAGTTTTTTTAGCTTTAAAAAGGAATAAATACCATCTAAGTTCCCACGAACTAGGGCAAACCGGAACGCCCAATGTAACTGGTACACAACAAAGCGAAGGTACGGGTGTAATTGTAGGGGCAGGCGAAGAAATTCCATTGTCCGAATATATGCTCTTCGTTACTGTTTCGGTTATGGTCATTCCTTCGCGACTCAGTGGCCTTTCTACAACAAATTCCGGAACTTTGAGACCAGCTGTCATAAGGCGTTCGTCGATATCCCGTTCTTCGTCTTCAATTCGCATTCGTCGTTGGTGCAAGCTCTCTGATAATGACTCGCGGTCGTAGTCCATCGGGGTGGGGCGATGGCGACGGCCGAGCAGGAGTTCGTCCTGCGCGGCCGTCGCCTCGTGCCACATCTGCGACGTTAAATCCTCCACGGCAGGAGGAACAAAACTCTCCGATGCTGATGCTGATCGCATTATTCGACTTGTGCTCGTCTGAGCAATGCTCGACCGAAAGCCGCCCCATTGGGGTTTGGATCGAGGTACTTTACCCTCGATGCGTTGATGAATGGCACGAACAGCATCATCTTCTTCTTGAAGAATAAGCCGTTCGTTCTTCGATCTTGCGAACTTCTTGAAATGGGTCTCAGGCAGGCTGGGCAATTTGACCACCGGCCCCGGGTCGTGGCCCCGGTCGCGCTTCTTCAACCACGTCATCATGTCATCATAAAAATTAAACCCGAACAAGTAATTATCGTGGTATATGGCGGAATAAGGTCTTCGCCAAGGTTGACGTTCGAACTTGTTAGGAGTCATGATGGCCGCGGTTGAACAGCCCGAACTCGGAAGACTAAACGACCAAAGGCTCAAACCACCCAAATCTAATTTGCGACTTAATCGGACGAAGCCAGACTTGCAAGTGAAAGCAGAATAGAATGTGAGGTAAATCAAAGGACAACAACTTGATGTCCAATTGGAGCTCGAGTTATTTTAGAGCTATCTCGAGTGTTCACCCGACTCGGCTCAGCAGTTTTGTCTTCGACGTGATGGGAGAAAATTTGTGGCCCGGATGGGTTAATTGAGTCTAGAAGTTGTTTATTGTTGGAAGAAGTACGTGATAGATGGTTCTTTCTGTTAACGTTTTCTAAAGTTTACCGTTGGTAAGTGTATTATGGGGAAAAGGAAATAAATTAGTTTAACTGAAGAGGTATTTAGGTCAACCGGGTTCGGATGATTGAACAGGGAACAAAGATAACCCACATGGCATTTGGCCAATAATTCCCACTTTGGATGCAACAGTATTTAAACTCCCGTCTATTATCTTCTACCTGACTTTGTTCTTTCGAAGATTATTTAATTTTTAATTTTTTCTTTGCTGAAGAAAAAATCCCATTAAAATGCAACGAGAAATTGATTAAATCTAAACCCTCTTTGAGCTATTAATGGAATTGCTTAATTTCTTTTCGAATTGTCCTGTGTAGTGATAAAAAAATTATCTTACCGGATGTATTCGATTTGCTCCTCCTTTTCGGTAAGTCGTTTCTCATAGTCGTAGCGTATTTGCGTGATTTCGGCAGTGAGTCTTTGGGCTTTGGCTTCTTCTGCCTTTCGTCCGGCTTCGGCTTCGCGGTAAGCGATGCTCAATTCCTCCCTCTCAGTCTCCAATCGTTTAACTTCGATCTCCAATTCATGATAACGACGAGTGGCATCGGACAAAAGATTCTTCACTTCGTGCAAGTCGTCTAAAATTGTTACAAATATAAAATTTAATAAAATCTATAAACGATTTCGCATTGGTAAGAGGGCTTACCTGCAAGCTTCTTGTTCTCGCGGATAAGTAAATCTTTTTGTTCCCGGATTTTCTCGTATTCGTGAGACAGTTTCTGAATTTCGGAGATCTTAATTCGCAAATCTCTTTGGACGTTTTCATAGAGCACATTGAGTTCATCATATTTGGTCTTAATCTCCAAATTAATCTTCTCTAACTGCTCAACTCTCTTCTGCAGAGAGAGTGCAGTATTGTTGGCCTGAAGAGTAAAGAAAATTAAAATTAAATCTAGGGTAAAGATAAATTTACATTTTTCACTTATTACCTTCTCCAAATCAACAATTAGAATCTCAACTTCGCTCTGCAAACGGCTCTTCTGCTTCTCGAGGGCTGAGCATTTATTCATCAATCCTTCGATCGTCTCTTCATATTCGGCAGTTCGGGCAGCAAATTTACGTCTAAATTTTAAGAGAAAAGTAAGCACTATGTTTTTTCTATTAAACGCCCAAACATTTACCTGAGTTCCTCGAGTTCGTCAGCGTGTGCTATGCATTCAGCTTCGTATTTACTCTTCCACATTACGCAATCAGAGTTTGCTTTCGACAATTGTCGTTCCAGATCAAGTCTAGCCTCACATTCTTCTTCGAGTTGGACGCGTACCGATTCCAAGTCAACCTCAACTGTGTGCAATTGCGATTCCAAGGCAGAACGTCTCTATAATATTAAGAATAATAAAGAAAAATTAGTTGTCAAATAAATCTTTGATTTAAATCCTCTCTTACTCTTTCTTCGTCCTCCAAACGTCGACGAATGTCTTCGCATTGCGTGGCCAATTGAGCTTTGGTATGATTGGACATGTCCAACAGTTGTTTCACCTCTTGCACTTCCTTAATCAATTCAATATTCTCTTGATGCAACCGCGTTTTGTGAGAAGTGATATCAACAACTGTGCGGTTGAGTTCTTCAATTTTAATGTGCAACTCATGGACCGTGTACTCCAACTTCTCCACTTGCTTCTGGGACAACAGCTGGGGATGAAAAGAAATTTATTAATTTCTATATTTGTAAATATTGATAACTTTGACTAACCCTTTCCTTATTAGCATTTTCGATTTGGGCTAATAATTCATAAACTTCGGCTTGAAATCGTTGTTTCTCTTTTTCAATTCTAATCAATAAAAAATTATTAAATCAAATTTAACAACGTTTTAAAATACTCCTTTTACTTGACTCTCTGCTTTGAAGATAGTTCTAACTGATCTTGAAACTCGATGATTGCCTCCTGATGTTTCTTTCGGAGCATGTGGCAATTTTCTTCGCTTTCCAAATGAACATCCTCAAGCAATTTTCGTAACTTAAGAAGTTCACCATCTCGTCTTTTATTGAGCTCCAACTAAAAAGAATTCCTTGTTATTTATTTGCCTCTGCAATCTTCAATAAAAAAAATCTTTACCTGACCCTCAGTGCTACCCTCAGCTTCTTCTAATCTGTCATGCAGCTGAATGACTTGGACACTCAAATCGGATTTTTCACGCTCGATCTAAAAATACATTAATTACAATATTATAATTCATTATCTTAAAATAATGTCAATTTTGATCTGCAGTAAGCGTAGCTTAGGCAGTATTTCTTTAAAATGTTGCGAAATCTATCCCTAAATAACTTTAAATCCAAAGTAATGTTGCATTTTTAAAAAAAATGTAAACTATCGCTTTAATAAATTTTGGTTTTGCTATTTTTAAATATATTATCGTAGATGTCAGAGATTTTGCAGGTCCAACTCATAATTAAAGGACCGCGTATTTTCACCGAACATGGTTACATGGGGACGGAAAGTGAGAAGTCGAATTTATTTTAAGCTGGTAGGTCGAAGAGCAGGCTTCGGTGAAGTCCCTGTATGGATAAATATAGAGAACAGCAAACAGAAAAATGTTCAGCTCACTGTCTTTCAACCTCAATCTATGACTCAAGGAAATAACATCTGTGGTATTTGGAGCTTTCTTACAAGAAAAAAGAAAAGTGTGAACTTTCCTCATTTTTCTTGTTTTTTTAACTTTAATATTAGTAACTACTTCATCAGTCTTACCCTTTGCCTAATCTCTCTTTCGGATTCCAAGTCTTCTTGCAAGAGACGAATTTTATCCTAAAAAGAAAAGAAAAAAGGATGTAAAAACCTGGTTGTAGTAATTATTGCAACAAAGTTATTTTATATTTGCAGCTTTAAACGACTTTAGCCTCTAACTTCAAAACAATTTCTTAATATAGATTTGGAGCAAGGTTTCCTTTGCCTCGTTTGGCACCACCTTCTCCCGGAAACTAAGATCATTTTTTACTTCCTAATTTAAATTGTACTATTCTTACCACAAAAGGACATTAAATTCTGCTTTTGCCAAAGGTACCGTTCAAATATCTGCAGTTGAAAGAACTACCCCTTTTGCCAGACACTAGACAGAACTTATTCAAGGGACTTAATCAAAATTAAAAATATGTACGTCAAAGGAAAGACATTTTATACTTTTCCAACAGCTGAAATCCCTATCATCTAAATCAAATCTAAAATTAGTTTTGCAAATTATTGCAGATTTTGTTACAGAAAATGGCTGCTTTTTAGTTTCTGCAAGTTATTGGATTAAAATTGTAAATGACACTTTAATTTAAATGTGTCAATGTCAATTAGTTTTAATAACATTTAAAATTTATACATTTCTTGTGGATTTTCAGTAAAATGGTTATTTTCTCTTCCTTTACGTTAATGGACTAATTAAGTTGAATGTAACTCTAAGTTGGATGCCAATTAATTTTAATAACACTTTTAGTTTTTTCAACCCACGCACCAGTAAACACTGATCGGAATCCTACAAAAATGCAGATACTTTACACAGTGCTCGTAAGATTAAAAATAGACTTAGAATCTCAGCGCAGAATTTTTTACAAGTAAGTATATCACCACTCTTTTTTCCTCTCTCATTTTAAATTCCTAAGCCTAAGAACTGGTGAAAACTAGTTCTATATCTATTTAAACTATAAACTGGCTAACGTTGTAAGAACAAACTGTTTTGTACACATTTAGTTAGGCTGTTAAGATTATAAATAAACACTCGAATATTAATGCATAGTGTGCTATGCGCAATGTAATTAGATATTGAAACTGAAACCAAACCTCAATAATTAAAAAATAAAAAATAAATTTCTGTACCTCTAACCGGGTGAAAGCCCCAATGTCGGTACCATATCCTACATCAGTCTCACTACTGCGATAGACAACTCTTCTACTAGTGCTCGTTGAAGAAGACATCACAAACGAAAAGAGTGAGAAAAATCAAAGAATAATTGGATTTTCTAACTCAAATCGAAATTCCTTAGATTTCTATTTTCCTCTGATCAGCACAAACGCTCCGGACTCGAGGCAAGCAGACTGAGCTTCAGATGCTACCCTTCTTACCTTAAATGCTACGTCGGCGCCAACACGTTGGCTCGAATTTCTTCCCAAGAAGGAAAGCTTCTGCCATATTTAGCCATTGAGGCGGAAGCTGTGCCTTCTACTCATGCGCTAACGCCATATTAACCACGTGTAGTACATTGTTATTCATTAACGTCATGTTTGTGTTTTTGAATGCAGTTTTGTGTACTTTCCAGTTTTGTAGTTTGGCTCTAAATTTAAAAAGTGACTCTTAACCAAAACTAAAGAAAAATAAACAAATAAATATAATTTAATTTTAAAAAAATATTCAATTATGACAAAGAATGGATTTTTTTTATTTCAAATTTAAATATATAATTTTGTTTTATATCAGCTTCATTGATTGTCAGACTTTAAATCGTCCATTCACAATGTAGAGTCTATTTTCGGAAAAAAATAAACAAACTCGTCTTTTAGCGTACTGCACTAGTTCCACAAGTGTTTTATTTCCACACATTCTTGAGCTCAGTACTAGTATGTTATTAAAGTTAGTGTTTTATTGAAATAATTCTTATAAAAGATTTTGTTGTCATTTTTTGTTTACCAAAAAAGCGTCGTAACCAAGAGATATGACTATATAGCGTTACTGTACAAATTTTGAATAAACGCCAAAGTGAAGTAATGTACTAATCTTAGATATATTGAGCGGTAAATGTAGGTCCACATTTGGCAAAATGAGTACAACGGTTTTGCTTAGGCATTAGAGGTTGGTAACCATGACATCTCAATTTAGAATACGTAGTAAAGTACAGAAAACTGACTTTGATCACTTTCCAAATTCTATTTGTATTTTGATGCAAAATAAGGAGGTTGACTAATAGAATTGGAAAAAGCCATCAAGTCAGAATAAAATGCGTATTGTAACTAAATAAAGTAAATTGACAAATACGGTTTTGCAATTGTAAATATTTTTGAAGTGAATTTACTTTCAAGACTTTATTTACGTAAGGTCTGAGTGTACAACAATTTTTATTTATTAGTGCAGTGTTCTAATAAATAAACTAGTCTAGCTTTTTATTTAGAGTTTAATATGCATTACGACAGTCAACCAGGAATTTATAATTATTTTGATGTTGAAGAATCAAGATGAGTTACTGGCAGACGTGCTTAATTGTGATTATAGTCAATCACAAATGAAATGACTATATGTACTGTAATAGAAAATGTCGAATCAATAACAAAAGGGTGATGTAAGAGAAAATGATTGACAGCGAGTATTTTCTATAAGAGACGCAAATAGTTGTCAAGGACAATTCGTTATAAGTGTATAGAAAGTTGGGTGTGGGTAATTCAATTATAATTTATACAAATTTAATTTTCAAGATTATTTTAGAGCTACCTGTACGTATTTGCAACTCATAAAGAAAACGAAAGGCTATTTTGACAGCCTAAATGTAAGTAAAATGTCACATGAAAACTAAGTTGCAAAATATTAATCAGATTTTTAGAAACTTTTCGACTCGAGTGATATTTGGAATGTTGTGAATCGAGACGCAGATGATCTGAGAACAGATTTGTTTGATTCCTGACTCGTCCTACAGTTCGAGTAGAATTTGTTGAAAATAAATATGAAATTATAGAAAAGCAAAAGTGCTAGAAAAAGCGAACAAAAAAACAAAGAGATAAATGGGAGAAACAAAGATAAATTATAAAAAAAACAATGGAAGGAAAAAATGGGGGGGGGAAGGAAAAAATGGGGGGGACGAAAAATGGGAAGAAACGAAAAAAAAAAGTGGAAAACGGGGGAAGGAAAACGAAAAAAAATGTAAATAAAAATAAAAATAAAAACGAATGACACGAAAAACACTGGGGAAAAAAGCAATTGAAGGAAAAAAATGGAGAGAAAACGAAAAAAAAGTATTGAAAAACGGGAGGAAAACGAAGAAGAAGAAAAAAATAAAAAAAATAAAAAAGCGAAATAAAAGTGAATAAAATGGAAAAAAAGACAAAATGTCAGTTTCGAGGTTTGATCCATTTTCATTTTGTCGAAGTTAACCATTTTCAATTTTTTTTCGAAGTTAATGCTCATTTTATTTTCATTTTTTTTAAAGTTATACCCTTTTGCATTCTTTTTCGAAGTTATGCCTGTTTGCACTTCTGTTAATTTCTTTAGACTTAAGAAATGACTCATTTCTTCTTTTCAGCAAACGTAGCCAGTGACAATCAAAGGTGATGTACCCGAATGAGAAAGGAGGGGAGTGCAAAAATAATCTCCAGATTTTGGCTTTTCGAAAGTTGGCAATTCTAGTTTTAATATATCTTTGCCATTTATTTCAGTTTAAACGAATGTTTATTTTGTTTGTTTTGCTTGTTTAGAAAAAAAAATACTGATTTATAAAGCGCAAAACTGATATCAATCAACTATAAAATTATTGTAAATCCAAAGAATTTCAAAAATTTCAAAAAAATTAATTTTTGTCTTTAAAATGTCAACTACTTCTTCATCTCGCTCGCAACTGAAATTCAGAATATAAAAACATGAAATTTCTTATCAAGTGAAAAAAATTATGCCACATTTATTTTCTTATTTATTAAATCACACAGTTAGCATTGCTTTGGATGCCTAATCACAATCAGCATATTAATGTTTGATTTGTTACTATTGGTTACGTCATTAGAAATTGTCATCTCAAAACATGACTATATTATCTCCATTATTCCAGTCACGAAATTAATTAACATGGAATGTCGCTTTCAGTTATTCTGTTGTCATCAACTCAAACATTAGTACTGTACAAGCATTAACGAGAAAGAAAAACAAGATATACACGTGTAATTGAAAAGATAGACTATTTTGACCTAGGATGAAGAAATATGGAATGAAATCAGCAAAATGATACCCTAAATTCAAACATTAGCTTAATTTCGACTAGAATTTGTTACTAAATCCAAGTCAAAATACTTTTAGTAGAAAAAAAAGTTAGTAAACAGCAGTACTAAACAAATACCCATTAAAATGTTAATGAAATAATTAAATTTGTTAATTAAAAACAGTTTTGTCATTAGAATAAAGTTTGCTTTGAGTAAATTTAAAGTAAAAAAAAATTATTAAATTTGTCATAAAAAAATCATAACACCAAACTTAAAACTAATCTTAATCACACAGCGCAAAAATCATAGATAAGCTTGAAATCAAGTTCAATCTTCGTGGATAAAATGAAATCTAATTTTAGTCTTCACAATGATTAATGAAGAATTCGGTCTCTCCATTCGCAAGTTATGCAGGGCACTCGATCACACTCACTTTCATAGTACAATAATATATAGCACGTCCAGTAAGAAGTGTTGTAACAATAAAGGCACCTGATCAAAAACAAGACATCGATCAGCTATTTCCTTTTACTCCGATCCTTTAAACTCACCAACATATACGGCGTAAATTCCAGGAGCATGATTAGCATAAGTCCAAGTTCCACACTGTAAAAAAAAAAATTAATTTAGTTAATTTAATTCAATGCAAAGTCAAATTAACTTACTGTTACTCCAATTGCTACAATTAAACAGGCTACAGCTACAACCAGAAAAACAATCGCACGACTCTGAGCGAACTCAGGGCCAACAGATGATCTAAAAAAGAATTATTAAATTATTAGTTTTTCCTTAAATAAAAAAATAACAATTTTTCTTACACTTTTCTGCAATGAGGGCACCTAGCTAAAGCGTTATTTAAAGTGTTGAACTGAAAATTAAATATTCGTGAGACAAATTATTGTTTTTAAATTGTTTTGTTTCGCTACCAAAAATGAATCCCGACAATAGGCACAAGTTACGCGACACATTCCAGGTGTAGTTGGCAAAGCTGTAGCGACGGGACTAGGCGATAAGCTGATTATTCTTTTACTGATATATAATATAAATAATTTATTTTATTAAATAAAAATGTTAAAGTCGGTTAAAAGTTATACCAATCGCTCCTGGGACATGCTATCCTTTGAGAACTTGCCTTGCAAATCAATAAACAGTTGCAAGGACAACGAACTAGAAAAGAAGGAAATTAAAAAAATCGATTTTATTAAATGTCATAATGACATCATGACATTATCAAAATTTTACTCAATTACCATATTTTTTCCCAGGTGGTGCTGTCCGTATTGGCTAAAAACAACAAAATTCACATTAAAATTTATTAGCAGAATTAATTTAAGCACAAAACTTACAGTTGCCTCGTTACAATTTCCACATTTAACAACGTGTTGCTCTCTTTTTCCAGAGATATCAATCATACTTTGGCAAACACGGCAGGTAATAAGTGTGGACCCGCCACCATCAGGTAGTTGCGCGTATGGTGGTGGCAGTTCATCAGGTCCCACTGGAAATTGTTCGACTGAAAAAAATAAAATGGCATAAATTTCCACATTTATTGAAAAAATATCTATCATGAGTCACAAATGATATCGCAATATGCGGATTCACCCCTAAATCCAAAAGAAATAAATTACATTTTTAAATCACTGTCACCGTTTTAAAACGCAAAAATGTAGCTTTATTTTAGTAAAAAGCTGTCAAAAGGCTTTAATTAGTAAATTGGCAGATAAAATTTAAGGTGGCACAATTTTTTTAAAAAATACTAATTTTTCTCTAATGGACATCGGAGCAATCGAAATGACAATCAACTGTAAATGTGGGGAGACCGCACTTTGCAATGGGACGAAAACTTAATTTCCTTGTATGCAACTACTAAGCTGTACTTCCTTCGTCCCTTTTTTTTTTACATACCATACTGATTTCCCCCTGAATGATCACTTGGAAGAAGAGGTTCCCGTTCTTCTTTCTGCGCCATGTTCCCGACAAAACATGTGATCGAAACTAGAAATTGACGTCATGCAATCCCAAAAGATAACACTACGGGAAGTCGGTAGTGCCATCATTTGCAATCCATATTAAATTCATTTATTATTATTATTGATTACTTTATAAATATCTTTTTATTTAAAATTTTACAACATTAGTTATTAAAGTCTTTTTAAGCTTTTAATTGATTCATTTTTAATTTGATTTAATTTTTTTTAGTTTTTCAGTTATAATTTTTTCACATTAAAAAAATTATTTGTCACTTTACTTAATAAAATTTAAATGAAAAAGTGGTTATCTGACAAGTTGGGTATAATTGCAAAGCTGTTGACATTTTAAAAACAAACTTAAGTAAAGCTTAGCAGTGAAGTAGTTGTAGGAGGTAGAGACATATGGCATTCCAAATGTGCTAGGTTTTATTAGCATTGCATTTTTTTTCATTCATTTACTATAAAGCACTGTGCATGAATGCAGTGTGATCATGACATCCTGTGCATTCAAAAAGCGGATTTGCAATTTATAAAAAAAAAATTTAGAAGTGAAGTTTGGAATAGTTGAAGGCACAAATCAAATATGTATTTAAAAAATTTACTTTTAACAACTGTCTTTATAGCAGCATTCGTACTTAATGCCGAAGCATACAGAAATATTGTTTTAATCCATGGTCTTTTAGCAGAGAAAACGGAATTAAGCAATTTTCAGGACTATATTCAAAAGGTAAAAACATTTTAAAAATTATAGAATTTGTAAGTTAAAATAATAATTTAATCTTAAAAAAACTAGACTTTACCAGGTGCAAATGTAACGACAATTCAAGCATTATACAATGGTAAGAGTTTTCTTCCATTGTGGGATCAAGTTAAAACATTTGCTAAAGACGTAATCGAAATTTCGCAAAGAAATCCCGATGGCATTACACTTATTGGATATTCACAAGGTTTAAAATTGATATCCCACTCCAAACTTTATTTTTTAATTCCGAATTTAAAATTTTGAGCAGGAGCGTTGATTGGCCGAGGAATTTTAGAATCGGAACCAAATCATAACATCCACACTTTTATTTCTTTAGCTGGGCCACAAATGGGAACATACGGAAGTAAGAATAACTAAATAAGAAAATGTGAAAATTGTTAAGTGAAATGTTGAATATACTTACAGTACCGGATATCTTACCTCAAATACCATTTGTAAATGAAATTATTGAATCGCTGGCATATTCATCTTTTGGGCAATTATTTTCAGTCGCAGAATATTGGAGAGGTTAAAACATTCTTAGCAGAAAAATTAATTCAAGTAAACCATTGCTTTTTTTGTAGATCCACTTAATTTAGACGATTACAAAAACAGATCAACGTTTTTGTCACTTTTAAACAACGAGGTGATACATCCAAGAGATAAAGGTACTGTGTAAGTGTCCAGTTACATCTCTCCATCCTTCTAAAATTTAACTTAAATTTAAAATACAAAATACGTTTAATGAAGTTCATTGGCAAACAACAAAGTTATAATAGAGCTTACTTCCTCGAGGGCGCCTTTAAAGGGAAACAATGTGATTGAACTGCTGTGATTAAACAATTTCAAACGACAATAAAGGTAATTGTCAATGACTTTTTCCTTTAATAGCAGATTAAACTTTGTTATCAGTACGACGATTCATAAAAACACGCAGTTTACTAGTTTACTTCTCGTAACATCAGAGCATATTTCTCATTTTCTATCTTAACACAGTTCTAATAATTCTAAAGCTATAATTATTACTAGCTCATAGAAGGGGAGGAGAGAAGGAAA